>PVJD01009150.1:0-65778 GCA_004026545.1 Mormoops blainvillei | reverse complement strand
GTCCTCTCAGGGAGTGTGGGTGCTGAGGTGGGGGAGGGAGGTGAGCAATTTCCTCTGGGGATGGCTTCAGGGGAGCAAGTGTCCTCAGGATAAGAAGCAGGTGTTAGTTAAGATGAGGGGGTAAGCGGAACACTGTGAGAAGAGGCTGGGGTGCAGGGAGCTAAAAGGGCTCTGTGGCAATGCTTAGGAGTAAAAAGAGTGGCAGGACGTTGGGTCATGGAGAGAAGGCTCCAGCATCACGGGCATGAGAGTGTGGAAAGCGACAGCGGTCGGGGAAGCTTCCAGCTGGGGCCTAACCAACGTTGACAGGGCTGTGAGACATGGGCAGGTTGGTTGGTGCAACGTTCCCGAGAGGCATAGTGTCGGCGTCCCATGGTGCACAGGCAAGTGTGCAGCTGGGGGGAAGTTGCCACAATGGGAGTTGATTACCTTTCTAAGGGGCCCTAATCCGGAAGAGATTATGAGCGACAACCCCTCATCCCATGTTAAAATTCAGCAGTCCCAGGGCTTCCAGCGCTGGCCAAAATGGGTGTGCTCGCCACTGCCCATCTCTGCCACTGGTTACAACAAAAGTCCTATTCCCGGTCTACATGGAGCTCTAGGTAACTAAGAACCTCCCACAACCACACCAACATGACAGCTGAACTACAGGACAACTGTCATTCAGAACCGCCCGAAATCTAGCTGAATGGAAGTCCTACAACTAAGGATATAAAAAAGAAGCCACATTGAAACTGGCAGGAGGGGCAGAGAATAGAACAAGCTGGTCCCATACCCACATGTGGTGGGTAAAAATCAGGAGAGAGATCTCGGCTGCAGAGATCCCCCCTGAAAAGTGAGGGGTCCCAGCCTTACCCCTGGCCCCCAGGGCCAGAATGAGAAGTCCTCAAAGCTTCTCGCTGTAAAAACCAGCAGGGATTGTGGCTGAGTGAGACGGAGGGCCTCTGGAGTCCCAGGCAGTCCCTCTTAAAGGGCCCACTCATGGACTTACACAGATTCACTCCCTGTGAGCTCCAGCACCAGGGAAGCAGCTCAAAAGACACCAGGAACCTATGGGGATGGACCAAAGCATCAGGGCAAGAGCAAGAGGGATAGCTTTCTCCCAGACAGGAGTGCTGGCAGAGGCCATTGTTTCTTTTCTGAGCCAACACAAATCTCAAGCTCACCATTAAACTCCACGAGTGTGGAACAGATCCAAAGAGGCACAGTAAAGTCTGTGAGAGCTGAACTATGATATAAACTACTGACCAAGTCCCAGACTATACTCCGAGTGGCACGTGTGTGGGAAATATTTACATAGCATAGGTAAGGCTTTGGACACCAAAGTGACATTAGACCCACCACCCACAGTAGGTGAAACAGAACTTGCAATCTGAATATAATCAGATCACTTGCCTGCGAAAACAAAGAACTAATGCGTACATTGTTCTTATACTGTATATATTGTTGATATATTGTCCAGAGGATTTACTCTCACAACATAATATTCAAAGTGTTCAGAATACAAATTAAAATTACTGAACGACCAGGAAAACGTGGCCAATTCTCAGGAAAAAAAATAGATTTAACAGATGCTAACTTTGTGATAACACAGATGTTGGAATGATCAAAGATTTTAAAACAGTATTATAACCAAACTCCATGAGCAATAGGTATACACTTTTGACAAGAATGTAAAGATAGATGTTTCATCAGAGAAAACTATGTTATTAAATCTGGAAAGTGTAGAAATAAAAATTATAATATATGAAATAAAAAATTCATTGGATAAGCTCAATAACAGAATGATGATGACAAAAAAAAAAGTGAGTGAATCAGAAGGTAGATCAATAGTAATTTTCTAATCTGAAGGACAGAGAGAAAAAAACAGAAAAAATAAGTCAAACCTTAGGGACTTCTACAATGATATCAGAAGTTCTAACATTCATGTCATTGATATCCCAGATGGAGATGATATTGGTGCAGAAACAATATTTGAAGCAATAAAGGTGAAAACCTTCCAAATTTTGTGAAAAATATAGACTTACAAATTCAAAAATATCGGTGAGACCCCAGCAAGAAAAACTCGACAAACCATAATCAAATTGACAAAAGTAAAATATGAAGGGAAAAAATATCGAAAACATCCAGAGAAAACTGACACATAACATATATGACAGTAGTCAAATGACAGCAGATTTCTCTTCAGAAACCACGGGGCCCAGAAGACAATGGACGGAACCACTAAAGTGCCGAAGGAGAATTGCCACCATGGCTTTACATCCTTTGAATATAACCCTTGAGGCAAAATGGAGACATTTTCAGGTGAAGAAAAACTAATGATTTTTCACCAGAGGATCTGCTCTTTAAAAAGAAATATTAAAGGAAGTTTTTCAAGCTGAAGGGAAATGATAGCAAAGGGAAACCTAGGACTTCAGATTAAAGAGAGATGAAGCACAACAGAAAGTCAAAAATCTGAGTTAAAATAATACACCATTTTTCTTGTCTCAGCGTCTTAAAAACATGGATGATCACTGAGAGCAGAAAGTATTTTATATTGTCTAGTGCAACTGGAATTCGCATACATTGCTGGTGGGAATGCAAAATGATAAAGCCATTTTAGAAAATGCTTCAGCAGGTTCTTATGAAGTTAAAGGTACACTTACCATATAGCCCAACAATCCCATTCCTAAATATGTTCCCCTAGAGAAATGACACTTATATTTACACAAAAACTTTTATGCAGATATCTAGGGCATCTTTATTCATAATCACCAGAAGCTAGAAGCAATTTAAATGCCCTTTGATTGATGAGTGGATAAACAAACCATGGGACATCCATACAAGACAACAGTCTGCAATTTCTATGACATTCTGGAAAGGGCAAACCTGTGGAGATGGAGAATAGCTTCCTGAGGGTCAGGGGTGGAGGGAGAGGTTGACTAGAAAAGGAAAACACAAGGAAATTTGGGAAGGGATGGAACTATCTTGTCCCTTGATTGCAATGGTGCTTACATGACTTTGCATTTCTCAAAACTCAGAATTGAAAACCAAAAAAACCTCTTTATTCTTTACGTAAATCTATAAATTTTTAAAAAGTTAGCAGCCTGTTAATATCCTCAATTTTCCATGTCCCTCCCTTAAGTCGCTGCATATATTCCTAAAAACTGAGTACAACTTGGGTTCTCTTCCATTTAAATATTTAAAAACTCACTGAGAGCTTTGCTTTTACAATGAATCTTACTGCGAATTTTTTGGCAAAATAAACTTGGTTAGTGCCTCTGACACTTGCTATGATTCATGTAACCTGGGGTTTTGAATTTCGTCTTCATCTAAAGTGAAGTGAACAGGCAACTCTGCTGATTCTTCAGGATATTCTTTTGGTTTGTTTGTTTGTTTGTTTGTTTGTTTGTTTGTTTGTTTTTAACAGCTCTGATCTAGAGTAGGCAGGGCAAGTTATTCTCACAGCTTCCCCAGTGGCATGACTGGGGGACAAAGGGCCAGAGAGTGCCAGGGCAGCTCAAGTCCTCCAGGACCCACCCCCGGAGAACCCCAAGTTCTCTGGGTCAGTGAAGGGGACACTGGGAGGTGGGGCTGGGAGCACCCTGGTGCGCGAGCACACACCCTTTTTTAGGCTGTGCTGGCAGCTAAAGGTCACTGGGCCCCAGCCCCGCTGAGCCCAAGGCCACAGGCCTCCTCCTACCCGGCCTGCCTCAGAGCTCCCTGTCATCAAGGGCAAACAGCACTGCCAAGCGAAGGAGGAAGCCGCCTTTGTCTCAGGCCGGTGCTCAGTGATGTATGTCAGAGATGACACCTGTTCAACAAACCAGGTAAACTTGGTGCGCCTTGTTCTGGCTGCCTCCTGGCCCCACAGTTAGCTCAGGTGCTCTGCTCGCCAGGTCGCACATCCTGGTCACATTTCCTCAGGCCTCACTGTCCCAAGCTGTGTTTCAGGGTCAGTAATCTTTCAGAAAAATTACAGACAGCCCTGCCTTTGCCCCCTCCTTGGAAGGTGTTCCTCCTTTACGCAATAACTTCCTGAAAAAACAATGGGTGCAAATCTCATTGTCGCGAGTCACGGAGTACAATAAGCATTCAGGAGAGGTCCCCAGAAAGCAGGTCCCTTCTACAAATCGAAGTCTCCTTTTATAAAGGAGCTAATCCTCCCCTCCCATCACACGTACACAAACACACACATACACATGCGTGTGCACACACGTAAGCAGTGCCTGTTTCTCCAGCTCTTAAATCCTCCCTGGTGGGGGTTTTTGTCTGCTGAGCACCCTCCTGGTTCCTGAAATCACCTGTGCTTTACAGAAATGATTCTGGGACGCACGACTTGAACTTATCTGCTGGATGTCAAAACCACTTCGGGGAGCTCCAAGCTCCTGGCAGAGAATTTCCTCGTCTTTCTGTTGCACACAGCTGCTTCTGCTAGCCGCCGCCCTAGCTGCACCCCGCACTCCCGCCGCTGCAGAAGAAGGTGGCGCCTTAACTCAGCACGAGGGGAAGACAGGCTTTGAAAAGCGTGCAGCTGGTGAATAAGAAGAAACAGTCAGGTCGTAATATAAATGTCCTCTCATATTGCCCAAATACACCTAGGGCTTATTTTCTTACCCTGCAGTTCTCACTTCGACTGGAAGAGATCTATTAATGCTGCCATGTGTTTAAAGTAAAGTGTAAGTCAAATTTAAATTGTTAATTGCCTTATTACTGACAAGCCAAAGGGTGTTCACTAATAAGAAAGAGTCTGCAGAACCCTGGCCCAATCACGTCCTCGTTCTCCACCAAGCTTGCCCGATGCTACCTGATCTACCTGTTGAAGGGGAGTCACAGGTCAGCAGAACTGAGAAGTACCCCAGACCCTGCCCCGCCTGGTATGCTGAGCCAGGCTCAGCCCCGAGGATTCCATGAAAGCACCGGCCGTAGACGCAGAACTACTGGGCAACCGTATGGGTCCGAGTGCCCGAGTCCCCTCCCCCAACAAATCAGAAATGTTCAGTTCACCCACATCCCACATTGGACCTGCTTAGGACTGCCGCTGCCCCTCCGCAGGGCAGGACTCGCTCTAGAGCTGACCACGCGGAAGCCAGGACGGGGTCGGCCAGAGGACGAGCCTCTCCAAATGGACAGGAGCCTCCCACGCTGAGGTCCTCCTCCAGCATCACCCCCAGGGTCACCTCCTGCCCTGGGGAAGAGACAGGGATGGGCCTCAAACCCACTGGCACCCTCCAAGGAGCCCTAGGAACACTCCTGGGCGGTGTCCTAACTGAAGAGCAGCTGGTCTATTGGCATGCAGCCCTGCCCGCGCCGGTTAGGGTTGCCCTGGGGGGTTTTAACTGCCCCCACCCTCTTCTGCACTTTCTCGTCACACCTGACACAGAGAAAGCCCTAACGTAGCAGGGGGCTCCTGCTCTGATGGAATGCACACAGGCCACGAGTCCCGCGGCAGTGCTGCCTCTGCCCACTAGACGGGGAGCTCCTCGGGTGCAGGGATCATAGCAGGAGGAAGGAAACAACGCAAAGGGTTCTAACCGTAGATCAGCATGATTTTGACTAAAACCTTGAGGTCACCTGCTCTTTGTTGTTGTACCTTGATGGCATTTTATCCACCCCCTTCCCCTTTGCTCCCATTGAAAAGCAAAACCCTCAGACCATTTACGTGGCAAAAACATCCGATAAGGAAATAACACAAGAAAACCAGTTGTCCTCCTTTGTTTACTAAGGTAGCAACTGTGCCTCTCCCCATCTTTGGGCTGTAATAATATAAGAAACATGAGTGGAGATATCTTATTTTTGTCCATTAGGTCCTTTGCTGACATTCGTTTTGCCTGTCCTTCCGTAAGTCGCGTCAGATGGGAGGGCCAGGCCAACTTGGGCAGGTCATTTCAGCTCTCTGAGCCTCAACTCCCCGACCTGTAAAACAGGGACAGACACTGTGCTCATGTCACAGGGATAGTCTGAACATTAAATACACCGCTGTCCGAAAAGGGGTTTGGTAAATGGCAGAAGCTACTCAAATGTCAGCTATGACGTTAGCAGGCCTGGCTGAAGGGCTCCCTCCCCGTGGAGGCGAGGGCCCAGCCAGACAGGGGGCTGCCTTCTCTGAAGCACCCAGCTCGGGTTTCATACCATCCGAGGGCTCATGCCCCATCTGGTCCTGAATTCGCATTTACACAGGCAAGATATGTCTTTTTTGATGTCCCCTCCAGGTGACAATGCCTTGCACTTTGCATTTTTACTGTCCGGTCAGGTGGCTGGCTGTGCCAGCACAGACCTGCGACTCTCCTCCGGGGTCCTCTGCCTGCCTCCACTGCCCCCTACCCTCAGAGCGCTGTCTCCCCAGGTTGCAACACGCTCCCCATCGGGCTTTCTCCAACGCCCTCGCACCCGTCATTTCGGAGTCGGCCTCACTCCGCTCTTCTGTGAAACCCTTCTAAGGCTCCTCCACCCACGTGTTCCCTAAGTATTTCTGTCTTCCGTGTCTACCAGGGCCGGTGCCGCGCAAGGAGCAGGGGCACCAGGGTGAAGCGGTCAGAGTTGATCCTTCCCTCGTGGATCGGAGACCTTGCCGGTACTAATGGTCTGGAACTTAGACGCCTGTCTCGTGAGGTTTTCCTGCACGGTGACTTCACGCACGTACCTCGTTGTAGGCCCGGCTTCACCGCCAGATCTGTGAGTACGGTTCTTTGAAGCCCCCTCCCCCTGAGCAAAATAACATGAGAATGTGTCAAAATAGTTTATGCCTCCACTCATGACTGTAAGGCAAGGCAATACATGGGGAAAATTCCCAAGCTCTGAAGGATATTCAATACGATGATCAATTTAAAAATTAAAAATGCACCAGCAGGCCTTGATGACTTGCCAGATACAAAGGGTTTACTTCAAGGTTCCTAGATGAACACAAGTTAATGCAAGTTCCTTGAGAAACACTTTCATTTGAAAAAAAAAGTTTGGTACAATAAGGGTCCAGGAGCTGAGACTGACTAGGTTTCCAGTTTGACAGGTGAGAGGTGAGGTGGCTTGCGTATTCATGAAAATCAGTTGCCACCTTGTGGCCAGAAATGGAAATGCAGGGATTTAGCTGAGGCAAAGAATGGATTGCTCTGGGAATCACATCCTCAGGGAACTACATTCCATAAGCAACAGGCTCTGTCCCAGAGGGGACAGTGTATTTCCACTTTTACCCTCGAAACTCTTCTTCTCTCTACCCTATGATGTCCTCACAGACATAATCTTTAATTCACACACACGACATTACAAGCCTACTAAAGCTTGCCCTCTCTAATCTGTAGGGTTGGCTCTCACCTCACCCTAAATCCGTTGTTGATTAACCCCTGAAGGACTCTCAGAAAAAGTTTGATCTCTGAAGAGCGAAGATATTTTCAAGGATATTAAGTGAAGCACAATTTCATTTCATAAGCAAAGAAAATCAGAGACAAGCAAATGGATGCTTTGATAAAAGCAGTTGAAGCATCAAAGATGAAGTAACCTTTCGATATTTTATAATTTGTAATATTTATACTTTGTGATATTTTACAAGTTACCAATTTCTATTTTACTAATTTTCTAATTTTAATATTATTTTAAGCTATTTATATTTTCTAAAATTAATAATATGTGATATTTTATAATCACATGTAAGTGACCAATTTTGACCATACTGAAAGTTCAGAATTTTCCTCAGACTGAGTTATTCACTAGAAAGGGTCAATAGGAACATAATCAAGCCTTACTGCAGATATCTACTTGGATGTTTTTTAAAACAAAATTTCAGACATGCACCATAAAAAGACAGAGACTGTCAGAGCAGTCTCTGACCTAATTATATGTTGTCTACAAGAAATCCTCCTTACGTATATAGACATAAATAGATGAAAAGTAAATGGATCGAGAAAGAAATGTCATGTTAAAAAGAATTAAAAGAAATAACTATGTTAGCTTCAGACAGAGGAGACCGCAGAGCAAGGAAAGTCATCAGGAAAAATAAGGGCGTACATAATGGCCAAGAGTCAACTCTCCAAGCAGGAACACTATCCTTAATGTGGATGAATCTGAAAGCAGAACACCACAGTGCATCAGGCCAAAACTCACAGGACTGCAAGGAGAAACAGGTGAGTCTTCTGTTGTGGTTGGAGACTCCCGTGCCCCCGCCAGGAATGGACAGATCCACTGGGCAGAAAATCAGCAAGTATGCCGCTGAACTCAACAAGATCATTAATATCTAAACATAATGGACATCTATAGAGTACTTCATCGAGCAACAGTAGAATACACATTTCTCTCAAGCTCACATGGAGCATTCACCCACGGTAGACCACATTCTGGGCCCTAAAACACACTTGACCAAAATTAAGAGAAAAAAAAATCATAGAATGCCTGTTCTCAGAGCACAGTGGAATTAAATGGGAAACTGGTCATGGAAGATAGCCGGGAAATCCAAATATGCATAGAAATGGACATTAAACATTTCTAAATAACACGTGGGCCAGGGAAGAAACTCAAGAGAAATGTTAAAATATTTTAAACGACATGAAGATGAACACACAATTTATCAAAATTTGTGGGATGCACTGAAAGCAGTGCTTGGTGGGAAATTCACAGCACCGAGTGCTCGCTTTGGAAAAGAAGAAAGATCTAAAATCCATCATGTGAGATTTCACATTAGGAAACTGGAAAAAGAAGAGCAAATTAAGCCCAGAATAAGGAGAAGGAAAAAATAACAAATATTAGAGCAGAAATCAATGAAACTGAAAACAGAATTCACTAGACAAAATCAACGAAACCAAAAGCTAGTGCTTTGAAAATCGTTGAGCCCCTAGCCGGGCTAAGAAAAAGGGAGGACACAAGTCACTAATACCAGAAATGAAAGAGGGGACATCACTACAGGTCTCATGGACATTAAAAAATATGAAGAACTACTATGAAAGTTATATAGCATAAATTTGATAACCTAGCTGGAATGGGCCAATTCCTTGAAAGAAACCATCTGCCAGAACTCACACAAGAAGACACAATCTGAATAGTCCTGTATCTACTAAATAACTTGACCAACAGTAACATTCCAAGTGGAGAGCACCAGGCCCTGGTGGGTTCACTGATGAATTTCTACCAAATATTTAAGGAAGAAATTATACCAGCTCTCTACAATCGCTTCCAAAAGACAGAAGCAGAGGGAATGCTTCTTAATTCATCCTACGAGGCCAGAGCTACCCTAAAACCAAAAATCAGACAGACATCGCAGGAAAAGAAAACTACAGATTGATATCTCTCGTGAACATAGATACAGAAATCCTCAACAAGATATTAGCAAATCAGACCCAAAAATGTGTAAAGAGAACTATGTACCACATTCAGTTGGGATTTATCCCAGGCATGCAGGGTTGGTCCCACGTTTGAAAGTCAATGAAGATATCGCATCGCATCACCAGGCTGAAAAAGATCAATCACATGGTCATATCAATAGACGCAGAAAAAGCATCCGACAAAGTCCAACATCCATTCATGATTAAAACGGTCAGTAAACAAGAAACAGAAGAAACTTCTTCAACCTGATAAATAAAGAAGATCTAAAAAAAAAAAGCTATAGCCAACATCATGCTTCATGGAGGGAAACTCAAATCTTTCCCACTGAGATCAGGGTCAAGGAAAGGATGTCCCCTGTGGTCACACCTTTTCAACATCACATTGGAAATCCTAGCTAATGCAGTAAAACAAAAAATAAGATCGATGCTAATTGGCAACGTAGAAATAAGACTGTTCACAGATGAAATAATGACCTAACTTAAAAATTTAAAATTGGCAAAAAAAACCCTTCTGAAACTAGTAAGTGAGTATATCAGGGTTTCTGTGTATAAGGTTATTATACAAAAGTCAGTTATTTTCCTAGATACCAGCAAAAAACAGGTGGGATTTTAAATTAGAAATACATATGATTTACATTGGCACCCAAAATATGAAATACTTAGGTATAAATCTAACAAAATATGTAGAAGATCTATGTGAAGAAAAACTACAAAACTCTGATGAAATGAAAGAAAAAGACAAATAAATGTTCATGTATAAGAAAACTCAACATTGTCAAGATGTCAGTTTTTCCCAATTTGATCTATAGGTACAATACAATTCCAGTTAAAATCCCAGAAAGTAATTTGTGGATATTGACACACTGGTTCTAAAGTTTATATGGAGACGCAAAAGACCCAGAAAAACAAAGTCAATATTGAAAGCGAAGAACAAAGTCAAAGGACCGACACGACCCAACCTCAAGATTTACTGTATATAACCTACGGCCGTAAGATAGTGTGGTACTGGAAAAAAATAAACCCCAAAAAACAAAAAAAACCCACCACAAAAAGAACAACGGAACAGAATGAAAAGCCCAGAAGTTTTGTCAGCTCCCAAATTTAAACTTTGGCTCCCAAATACATTTCTACAATTTGAGACTATGTCCAAGCCTTGTAGGCTAGTTCTTTAGTCTTGCCTCCTTAAAGTAACACAATCGGGGGGACGTGTGACCTTCCTTCTGTGACGGTGTGGCTATGAGGTGACAGTTTATGGTTCCAGTGTCCTATTGATGTGGCTTCCCTAGGAAGCTCTTCACTTGTTCTTAGTCACCTGTCGTAGTCACGATCTGTCACTTTCCGTAGTAGGGGGGGGACGTATGGCTACAGCCACCACCAGCGTTCTGCGGAGAGGACATAAGTCCCACCTTAGGGGGGACGGTCCAGCTCGCTGTCACCTGAAACTCGTTACTGAGAAGAAGAACGATAAATGCAGGTGATGCTAGCAGGGGTTTGGTCTTTGCCCCCGGGGCATCTGAGGCCCAGGAATTTCAGCTGTTGTCAGGGACTCACTGCTGAAAGCACTAGGCCAGCTCGCACCTGAACCTGAACCGGCAGGGGGCCCAGAGCTTCGTGGTTACTGGGGGCTCACTGTCACACTGGCTGTGGTGCTGCCTTGATGGGAAGGGGTGGTAGAAGGAGCAACACAGAGCAGTACGGGCTGCGACTGCCCTCGCCAGCGGGTGGGCTTGTGGAAGCAGAGGCTGGCTGGTTGCTGACGAGGGAGCCTCTGTGTCGGGTGGACATCCATTACATATCCCAAGATTCCTATCTTCAGCTGAAAGCAGCCAGGTGAGTGAAATATTGCGGCAAATCCTCTCCCTTCCCCTACGTGTGTCCACGTAAAACCTGGAATAAAATAATGTGAAAATTTTAATGAAAATAATTATGAATTCCTATAATGCCTTTTCTCTGTTGCACTGGGCTTCTCAAGGTTTCAATAGGCACGGCTTCATATTACCGTCAGCACTTCCAATAACGAAAGTTCTTGATAACAGAAATACCTGAGGACTCAGGCGGTGTCCAAATGTCAACGGCGCGTCAGGTCCACCACTAAACAACACGGTGAGCCTGGTAGCTGGCAAGCCCCAAGTGCTGGCAGCGTCCCGTGGTCCTCTCCCCTTCTTCGGAACGTCTCGTGATCGTATCCATGGTTACATCTGTGACCCTAATAATGAAGCTCCACGGTCCGTCTACACCCTTTAGGCAGGGCACAGGGTCTGAGGGCCAGCTGTCCTGCACAACTCCTCTCGTGCATCCCCTCAAGCTCCTGATGTGAGTAACATCTGGGTGGTCCCAAGCAATGGTACTGAGAAGGCGATCGGACTGGGGGGAGCAGCCAGAGGCAAGAAAGTTCTGAATGGAAAGACTGGGCCAGATCCTGGGCCTGTCACTCATCGTGGCAGAAAGACTCCACAGGAAAGCGGACATGGGGTTTTAAGGCTCATGGGGTCCCAGTGAGCTAAGGTGACCAAAGGCCCTCACTCGCACATGGCAAATGTTCTCAGATTCTTACTCGCATGACTCATCCAATCCAGCTTTCTATGCTGAAGAGATTATTTTTACTGATTCGACTTGGATCGATAACCACCTTGGTTTACTGGTGCTATCTTGAATTTCTACCTTGGCCTTTATAACATAACTCTTTTGTTTTTACGATCACCACGTTTCTAAAACCCAAGTTTGCAAAGCATACCTTAAAGTGAATATCAACACAAGGATAATCTTTTTTTGTGGGTATAATGACATAATTTCTTTTCTCAGGTCCATTTCACCCACTGAGCACCCAGTGGCTAAGTCAGCACGCCCAGAGGCCCGAGCACTAGTCCTGCAGGTCACTAACTAGACCTGCAGGTCACTAACTGGTTGGGCAGGTCACTGACCAGTGGGGTGATCTTGAAGGACCTGAGGCATATCCTTTGATCCACCTGGTCAGCAGTTTCCTCATCGGTAAAATGAAAGGGTTGGGCCAGGTGACCTGTGACCGCTCCTCCAGCTAGAATAGCCTGTGATGTCCCTATCCAACCGCTAATGTCATTCAAGTATGCTTTGTATGCTTTTTACATAAGATTAGAAAGAGAATCTCCACAGGCCTTTCAGCCTACCTGCCGTGAAGAATCACTCATTTTCCTTTACTTTTCACTTTGCTACAGTTAAAGCTAAAAACCCAGGAAGTTGGTACAGAATGATGGCTATCGGTGTATTTCACATGCTTTTAATATGTTTTTAATTGCCGCATCTCTGTGCAATAGTAATTAAATAATTTGCCTAAGTGTCTACCTGAATTCTGAGTGAGAACTCTGGGCCCAGCACAGCGCCTGAAACGAAACGGGCCCACTGCGTGCCCACAGGCTGGGAAACGCGAGAGCAGCAATGGCCTTATTTTCACACTGGACGCAGTGTGGTTTTTCTGTGGCATTTTTAATAGCGGAGCCTATGTGTCTAAACTCTGTCTATATCTATATGTACACACTTTATTTTTAGACTACTTTTTGGTTCACAATAAAATCGAGGGGAAGGTACAGAGAGCTCACATATACACCCTGACCCTACACAGACACAGCTTCCCCCATTATCAACATCCCCCACCGGAGTGGTATACTTGTTACAACCGATGAACCTACATGGACACATCATTTTTACCCAGGGTCCACAGATGACATTCGGGGTCACTCTTTGTGGAATGCATTTCATGGGTTAGAACACATGGGTCCACCAGCAGAGTAACACACAGGGTAGTTTCACTGGCCTCAAAATCCTATTCATCCCTCCCATCTAACTCCTGACAACCACTGATCAAGTTGCTCATTCCATATTCAGGCTTTTCCAGAATGCCAGGTAGCTGGAATCATACAGCATGTAAACTTTTCAGATTTCGGATTGGGTTCTTTCACATGGTTCTGTGCATTTAAGGTTCCTCTGTGTCTTTTCATGGTTTGACAGCTCATTTCCTTATAGTGCTGAAATATATCCCATTGTCTAGGTGTACACAGTTTATTTATCCACTTGCCTACCATAGCAACCAGACAAGAAGAAATAAAAGGCATCCAAATTGGAAAGGAAGAAGTAAAACTCTTTTTATTTGCAGATGAAATGATACTGCATCAAGAGAACCCCAAAGATTCCACCAAGAAATTACTAGAACTGACGAATGAATTTAGCAAATTAGCAAGATACAAAATTAATATCCAGCAATCAGTTGCATTTTTATCTGCCAATAATCAACTAACAGACAAGGGAAATTAAGAAAATAATCCCATTCACAATTGCTATAAAAAGAATAAAATACTTAGGAATAAACCTAACCAAGGATGCAAAAGACCTGTACCCGGAAAATTATAAGGCACTGAAGAAAGAGATAGAAGATACAAATAAGTGGAAGCACAGACCATGTTCGTGGATAGGAAGAATTAACATCATTAAAATGTTCATACTACCCAAATCAATCTATAGGTTCAATGCAATGCCTATCAAGATTCCAATGATGTATTTCACAGGACTACAACAAATATTTCAAAAATTTGTATGGAACCACAAAAGGCCCCGCATACGAACAGCAATCCTGAGAAACAAGAATAAAGTTGGAGGAATCACGCTGCCTAATATGAAACTATACTCCAGTCAAGTAGGGAGTGTAGGTAGACACACTGCGCTTCCTTGCACAACCATAAAAAGGATCACGACTAACCTCAAAACGAAAAATACCCAGAGCTGCCAGAAAATCGCACTGTATCAAAGTCCGACAACCAAGGATTTAAAGAAGCCACGTTCATCCAGGCAGGTAGGAGGGGTGGAGATAGGGAGCTGGGGTGGAGAGGATGCAGAGTGGTGGCAAGGTGGCAGCAGCGACGTGCTGACGGTGGCCGGTGGAACGGGTGGTCCCGTATTCATGTGTTACCACATGACAAAAAATAGAAGGGATACCTGGGGAGTGAGCAATCCCAGCCCCAGACCAGACTGCGCAGCCCTGGGTTCCCATGAGGGGAAAATAAAGCCTCATAACTTCTGGCTGTAAAAGTCAGTGGGGTTGGGGCAGCAGAAAAAACTGCCGGTCTCTCAGGAGAGTCCGTTTAAAGAGCCCCTGTGGTCCTACAACATACTCAAACCCACCCACTCAGGGGAACCACCACCAGGGCAGCAGCTAGAAAGGTGCTAGTCACATATGCGAAGTGGGCACAGTGACTGGAAACAGGGCGAGTGCAAGCAAGCCTCCAGTTGCCAGGCAGCAGCACTGTCCCCTCTCTGAACTGTCCTCCCACACAGAGCCACAAGCAGTGAAGCAGGTTGCCCCGCCCTGGTGCATGCCTAAGGCTCTACCCCACACAACTCAATAGGTATGCCAAGACAGATAGTCAAAGAAGCTCTATCTAATACACAGAAACAAACACAGGGAGGCTGCCAAATTGAGGAGACAAAAAAATATGGCTCAAATGAAAGAACAGAACAAAACCCTGGAAAAAGAACTAAATGAAACAGAGATAGCCAACCTATCAGATGCAGAGTTCAAAACACAGGTGATAAGGATACTCAGAGAACTCACTGAGTACAGCAAAAACATAAGGGAAGAAATGAAGGCTACACTGAGTGAAATAAAGAAAAACCCAGAGGGAACCAACGGGGAAGGGAAGGAAGCCAGGGTTCAAATCAATTATTTGGAACATCAGGGAGAAATAAACAGTCAACCAGAACAAAATGAAGAAACAAGAATTCAAAAAAACAAGGAGAGAATAAGAAGCCTCTGGGACGTCTCCAAAAGTGCCAACACTCAAATGATTGGGATGTCAGAAGGAGAAGAGGAGGAACAAGAAATTGAAACTTATTTGAAAAAATAATGAGAGAGAACTCCCCTAATTTGGTGAAGGAAACAGACATACAAGTCCAGAAAGCACGGAGAGTCCCAAACAAGTTGGACCCAAAGAGGACCACATCAAGACACATAATAATTAAAATGCCAAAGGTTAAAGTTCAGAGAGAATCTTAAAAGCAGCAAGAGAAAAGAAGACTGACCTACAAAGGAGTTCCCTTAAGACTATCAGCTGATTCCTCAAAAGAAACTTTGCAGGCAAGAAGGGATGGGCAAGGTATTCAAAATGATGAAAAGCAAAGACCTACTACCTAGATGACTCTATCTGGCAAAGCTATCATTTAGGATGGAAGGGCAGATAAAGTGCTTCCCAGACAAGGTAAAGCTAAAGAAGGTCATCATCCCCAAGCCTTTATTATATGAAATGTCAAAGGGACTTATTTAGGAAAAAGAAGGAGACCATTAAAATGACAACAAACTCACAACTATCAACAACTCACTCTAAAAAACAAAAACAAACTAAGCAAACAAGTAGAACAGGAACAGAATCATAGAGATGGAGATCATTTGGAGGGTTATCAGTGGGGAGGGGGAGGGGAGTGAATGGGGTTCAACGTACAGGGATTAAGAAGCATAACTGGTAGGTACAAAATAAACAGGGGAATATTAAGAATAGTCAGAAAATGGAGAAGTCAAAGAACTTATATACACGACCCATGGACATGAACTAAGCAGGGGGCATTGTGGGAGAGAAGGGGAGTACGGGGTGGAGGGGGGCAAATGGGGAAAAATTAGGTCAACTGTAATAGCATAATCAATACAATATACTTTAAAAAAGAAAGAGGAACTATACTATAAGGCCATAGTAACCAAAACAGCACAGTACTGGCCCCAAAACAGACACATAAATCAATGGAACAGAATAGAGAGCACAGAAATAAACTTAAACCTTTATACTCAGATAATATTCAACAGAGGCAGCAAGCACAGGCAATGGGTTGAAGCTAATTTATTCAATAAACGGGGTTGGGGAAAACTGGACGGATAAGACGCAGAAAAATCAAACTAGACCACCTGTTTACACCACACAGAATAAATTCAAAATGGATCAGACTTACATGTTAGACCGTAAACCATAAAAATCCTAGAAGAAAACATAGGCAGTAAAATCTCAGACATTGCTCGTAGCAATATTTTATCTGATATATCCCCTTAGGCGAGGTAAACAAAAGAAAAAATAAACAAATGGGACTACATGGATCTCATTATTGGTTTACAATTTGCATTTCTCTGGCGACATCTGGCGTGGAGCGTCTTTTCACGTGCTTATCTGCCATCTGTATATCTTCTTGGCAAGGCATTTGTTAAGCCTTTGGCCTGCTTTAAAATCAGATTGTTTCCTTTATTGTTGAGTTTTAATTGTTCTTCGTAATTTTGAATAACAGCCCGTTATTTGGAATAACGGCCGTAATTTTTGAAAAACCCCGATAGGGTTTTTGCAAATGTTTTTCTCCCAGTCTATGGCTTATCTTTTCATTCTCTTAACCACGTGCTTTGCAGAGCAGAAATGTTTTATTTTGACAAAGTCACGCTTATCGACGATTTCTTTCATTGGATCATGCCTTTGGCGTCATATCTAAAAAGTCACTGCCAAAACTACAGTTGGTGATCTAGATTTCATCGTTGCTATCTTTCGATTTTACAGTTTTCATGCTCCATTTAGGCCTGTGATCCATTTAAAGTTAATTTTTGTGAAGGGTGTAGAGTTAACGTCTAGATCATTTGGCGTGTGCATGTCCCGTTGCTTCAACGCCAGTGTAGTGCTGTCACTTTCTCCTTTTAGTTCCATTCGTGTTTGCTTTATAGACTTTGGTGCTCCTCTGTGAGGTGCCTATGTATTTACAAACGTTATATCATCTTAGCTTGATCCCTTTATCGTTATGTAATGTCCTTCTTCATGTTTTTTATCACAGTCTGTTTAAAGTCTGTTTTTTTTACCTCTATGAGTAGAGCTACATCAGCTTTCTTTTCGTTTCCATTTGCATACAATTTTTCACCCCTTCACTTTCGGTCGGTGTCCTGCCGTCTGACGGGAGTCTACGGAGGCAGCAGGTAAGGGCCTTCTGTACCCCCGATGCTGTCTTATCCTGTTGCTCTTTACTCCTTCACACATGAAGCCAAACGGGACACTGGCATATGCAGGGGAGCCTATTCCCAAATTCAGGGAACAGTGAGGGGCCCTTTAAAGTTCTGAGCAAGGGAGCAATGTTACCAGACAGGGGCCTGGCCCTGAGCGGGTCTGCTGGAGGCCAGCTGCAGTGTGTGGGTTCTCGACTTTGCCTAGGAAAGATTTCACAACAAGAGTCCAGGTGACTATGAGGGGACGTTTATTAAAGCTGGGGACAATGAAACAAGGAAGGGCTCCGCATAGATGCAGCAACAGGAGAGCCCAGGCTGGGCTGCCTGAGCTCACTGGGAAGACAGGGGAAAGAAAGGTGGCCTTGGAGACAGGTCCACAGGATTAGCCAGAGACGACATGCCCATGAAGAAAGAAGTGGGGAAGGAAGAAGGGCGTGGCGCAGCCGGTCCCCAGAGGGAGAGCACGGCCTTGGGTCCTTTGTCTTGAGGTTTTCCTTTCTTTCTTGCAGGAGGGAATCTTAGGGGAGGTCTTGGGAGGGTTTCAGCAGAATATTCATCAGTTCTCCAGGTGCACCCCTTTAGGGTCATGGTCTCCTCTGACTGGTCAGTCACAGGGCAGGGGGTTGCTAGTCATTGCAGTCAGTTCTGGCCTCGCTCACCTGGTTTTGATGCTTCTCTGGGCCTGAAGCCAAAACACGACTGAGGCCCAGGTGATGTCTCCAGGGTGGACAGGCCAGGGGAGGGGAGGTTACCCTGGGGGCTGGGCCCTTGTTTTCCCAGTTTTGCCCCCTGCCAGGCACTCAGCCCTCCTGGGGACCACTGGCACCCGACTGTAAATTTCTCAGCCACTGTGTTCAGTCAGCTGCCTCAGTTTCCCTATTCCACTCACCAAGGAGTTTTTCTAGCTTCTCACTCTCCTGTCTCAGTAAAATGGTCAGTAAGCCTCTGGGGGCAAGGGCAGGAATCTCTCGGGTCGGCAGGGGTGGGGCAGGAGGGACAGGCGCTGAGGCCTGGGAAATGTCCAGCAGGTGCCTGGACACTCAGGCCTGGAGCTCAGGAGAGAGGTTGGGGCGCCCCATCCACATCTAGGAACCGTCTTTGCATAGGGCCAATTGAAATTACAAGGACAGATCTGCACCAAGAGTTAGTGGAGAGACAGCAGGTGCTAAGGCGACACCTTCCTGAGTGGCCAGCCATCCTGAAGTGGCCCAGAAAGGCCTGAAGCTGGTGGGGGAAGCCAAAGAAGGGCAGGGAAGTGGAAGCCAAGAAAGGGGAGCAGAAGAGGGAGCTATTAGCTAAGGGCTCAGAGTTCCAGCGCGGTACGTGCCCGAGGAGAAGCCGTTGGATTTAGGGATAAGGCACCCCTTCTCAGCCACCACCTGCTCTTCCTCCTACCAGGCCTTCCTCCTGACACTGCCACTCTTGCCAGAGAGACAGCTGTCATCTGCCCTCCCGCCATGCCCAATCCCTACCGATTCCACCTCTACGCTCATCCGTTATACTTATTCTGTTCCAGTCTCCCTACCTTTCCCTTAGTCATCCTTCTTCTGGACACTTTCACTGGGACGCCAAGTGTCTGTTCCCCTCACTGTTCCTTCTCCACTCCACCCTGTCTACTTCTGCCAGATGGTTCTTCCTAAAGCTGAGCTCCTGTCACCACGCCCTCTGCTAAAGGCCCTTAGTGACTCCCCGTTACCTGCCAATTAAAGGCCAGCCTCCTTAGGATGGCAGTCAAGTTCTTATTTACAGCCTATCACGGCCAAGGGGACACGACACCGCTTTATTTTCCTTGAAGCAGTACTAGCTCACCTCTGCTCCCTCCCAGCTGGCTGTCTCTTTTATGGGTTTGGTCAAAAATTTAGTTTCTTTTTTCCCATACGATGGTTCTAGTCGTGCTTAATTGTCTTTAACTTCATTTGAAACAATTTTGTCAGATTGCATTGTAACAGCGGTCATATCGGCGCGCAATAAAAAAACATTGAGCTCGGTGAATTTTTGTGTAGCCAAACTGAATATTAAAGATGGAAGAAAATAAGCAACATTTTTGACCTATTATTTCAAGAAAGGTACAAACACAACTGAAACTTAAAAAAAAGATTTGTGCGGTGTATGGAGAAGGTGCTGTGACTGAGTGAAGGTGCCGAAAGTGGTTTGCGAAGTTTCGTGCTGGAATTTCTCGCTAGATGATGCTCCACGGTCAGGTGGACCAGCTGAAGCTAATAGCGATCAAATCAAGACATTAATTGAGAACAATCAGTGTTGTACCACACATGAGACAGCTGACATACTCAAAATACCCAATCAATAAAGTTACTGGGGAATATGAAAAATGCGTTATTTTACGGCAAAAACCATACAGACTTCTTGGTCAACCCAACACTGGGCTTCAAAAAGAACCCTGCTTATAGCACTTGTCTATTTCAGGGGTATAGAGTCTTATGTTTGCCGATTTCCAGCTAGAAACCTGATGTTACCCGATGCGCTGGGAAGAAATGCAGATCTGCAGGTCCACGGGGCTTCCTGGGGGGCGGGGCGGGGGTGGGGTTGCTCCAGCTCACCACCCGGGCGACAGATCCGTGAATGAGACGGACAAGCCTGGCTAATGGCATCACGTTACCCTTTCACTTCTGATAAAGACTAACTGGCACTTTAAGAAAATGCAACCAGCCCAGAGAGTCTGTGGGAAGAGCTAGGGCTGATGGAAGTCCCACAAGCAACTGCACGAGCAGGCAAGAACTCTACAGGGAGAACTCGATGCTCACCGTAAAGCCCTCCGGTTCTAGCTTCCTCTTCCCATAGCTTCCTTTTCCCTCGGCTAAATACCCCTCCACCTTGGCAGGGAGGCCAGTGTGCGCGTGGCTGGCCATGTCTGCCTGCACTGGGTTGCAACCCTTTCTTTTTCCTGAATAAATCCTTTCTGGTGACAAAACACCTGCCAGAGGTATCCTACCTGCGGCCTGCATATGGCTCAGGATGGCTATGAATGCAGCCCAACACAAAATCACAAACTTACTTAAAACATTATGAGATTTTTTGCGTGTGTGGTTACGTGTCACAACGTATTTAACGTGTGTCCCAAAACAACGCTTCTTCTTGCAGTGTGGCCCAGAGACATCAAAAGGTTGGACACCCCTGATCCTGGTCGATACTAATTTTCCGCTGACACTTCCAAGGTAGCCTCCAGGACCGTTTGGGTGGGGCTGGATCCGACAGCCTTAAGGAAGGAAGTCTGTGGCTTCCCGTATAGCCTTCTGTTGGGCTCTACGGCCTGAAAAGATGAGAGCCACCTCCTGCACTTGGCTCTCTCCCCATAGCTCCAGGAACGGCGCTCGGCTCCCGGGAAGACTTCGGATTTGTTGGCAGACCGACTTCATCGGGCAGGGGGAGGAGAAATAACTGCCGAATGGATACACATCCACTGAAAACAGGCCCTCCCACACCTGCCTCCCACCCTCCAAGTGGGAGCAACTCAAGCTACAAGTCAGCTCTGAAAAGCACAGGCTGGTCTCGGGTGAAATTACGAAGCAGGAAGTGTACCTCCAGCCTTGTTCACCCTCCAACCAGCGCCCCTTCCCGCCTCCTGGCACTCCCGTCGTTGCGCCTGGCCTCAGCTCAGACTCTCCGCCCTTCCTCAGGCCTCCAGTGACAGCTGGCGCTGTGACCTCCGAAACCATGTGGAAGATCAAGAGCTGACCCTGGCCTCTCAAAGGGCCCCGAGGCCTCCACCAGCCCACTCCCAGCCCAGAAAGGGTTTAGTTCCCCGGCTTAGGCTGTGGCCTTTAGGAAGCAGCCGTGGGTTCTGGTCCCACTTGGGGCCTCCCACTTGAAGGGACCCTAACCGACTGTCATGAAGGGGCTAACTGGTGAGTGTGTGAGAGAAGTTGGTATGAGGGCGGCGTGCACCGGGTGAGCACACCATGCATCACAGCACGTCACACTCAGGCGCCCACACTGGAAAGAGCAGGTGTCACCCTCCCTGGCACAGGGAGCAAAGAGCCAGGAGCTACCCAGGCGCGGTCGTGGCGAGGCAGCGCGACCTCTCCAGGCTGGCTGGCGGGGCGCTCGGCTTCCATTTGGTAAGAGGGCGGAAAGCGACCTTTCTGTCAATATCACAGATCCTGGTCCTTAATGTGCGAGGGTCCTTCATGCATGAGGGTCCTTAAGGTGCAAGTCCAGAAGAGACGCAAGCCCCATGAATTGGGTTTCTTCTCTCCATCCACCTTCCTCGAACTTCTGTATTTTTCCCACCACAGAACCCACAACACGTCAAAGACCAAGGCTTTATCTGTCTCTGGCTCAGCGTCACAACTGTAGCAGCATGTCCGAAATACCGCTCCCCCCTCCCCCCATCGCACATTTCTCCCTGCAAGGACCTGGCAACAACCGAGAGGCAGAACCAGCGACTATCACTACGGACAGCTGAGAAACAAGCCTGGCTCATCCTCACGCACTGTGCCTCAGCCGGGTAGGAAGCAGCAGGACATGCGCATTGAACGGGCACCAGCAGCCTTAAATGAAGCTACCGTCACTACAACGCCGCGCTGGAGATGCAGCCTTCAGGGACTTTGGAGGATGGCTTAGAATTAAGACACCGGCATTAAAAAATAATAATAATAAGTAAAAAAGAAACAGAAACCATACAAAAGGATGTAGGCCAGGAAATAGCTCGATTCAATGCAAATTTTTTAAAACACAGTCCTGGATTGAACATTTATCCCATTTGAAAAAGATGTCAACTTTTTCTTAGAAAATATGACTCTGGCCTAAAAGTGGCGGAATCTCAAATCGCGGTCTGAGCAGCAGTGTTTTCACCGGGATGAGCGCGGTCGCATGCACAGGCGCGCACGTCCAACCCGCAGCCCGGGGCGGCTGTGAACACGGCCCAGCTCAAAGTCGTAAGTTTACTTAAAACCTTGTTTTGCTCATTGGCTTTGGTTAGTGTTTGTGTATTTAATGTGTGGCCCAGAGACGCCAACAGGTTGGACACTCCTGAGGGAGGACCGCACTCAGTGGCACTGCCCGGCTGCAGACATCACTCCAGAGACACTAACCGCCGAGCGCACACCACAGCCCCACGAGGCCGGTCGTCACTGGGGGTGGGGAGAGCATGGGCCTCTTAGTGCTTCACAAAGACAAAGTCACAACCAACAACTGCACTGCAGTCTGCACAAGGCAACGAATGGGACACCCGTTGGGCTCAGGGTGAGCAGGGTGGGGGGGGGGGCGGTGCGCGGAATTAATTCCCCCCAAAGAAATGACCACTTCTATTTGCTTAACGTTCCTTTAGCCCCAGGGAGACCCAGTGGGGAAGGCAGGGCAGGTGGCACCACCCCCTCTCCCAGCCAATCCATCCACTGCGTGAGAGGGAAGTTGGGACCAGACCTTCCGCCTCCAAGCCCACAGAGCTCTGCAATCCACTCTCTACCTTGCTCCTGGCATCTCCCCACCCAAAGGAGTTTTCCCAGAGCAGCGAACAGCTTCTTTTCTGAATATCAAAACCAAAATCCTGTAAGAAACAAACACTTTGCAACAATGGCAAACTTAAGTGGATGAAAAGGGGTGGCTGGGTAATCGTTTTAGAATCCGATCTGTGTTTTTTCCATTCGCAGAAGGTAACCCTAACACAGGCCATGTTTAGAGAGGTGTACACACTTCCCCCAGCAGCACGGTCCCCACGGGCTTTGGTGTGCCCTGTGGGACACCGCTTGCTGCTACTGGTTTCTGCTGGGGGCGGGGTTAACCCTGAGGTGGGACAGGTCAGCAGCTGAGCCCCCGGCCCAAGAGAAAGACCCTGCTCTCCTGTCCCTGAGGAGACACCCGGCACTATGTGCGGGGTCCCCAAGTGCAAACTGTCCCTGTGCCACCGGAGCTCTTCCCAGGGAGTACAGGAGCCGGGGCTGAGCCTCAGGGAGACGCCCAGGAGCGCACCTCCGGCTCCTGTACGAAGCCAGGCTCTGAGAGCGAGCCATCGGACCGTCGTCCCCTGACAGCCCGGCAGCCCACGGAGGACCCGGCCAGAGGCTCACGTTTCCTCTGTGATCACGTGGCTTGATCTCACCACTTCAGAAAACAAGGTGGCAAGGCTTCAGGGTCTTAGCTGACGCGGACCCGCGGAGGAGGAAGAGGCTCCGGGGGCATCCTGACTTGGGTACGAGGGCCCGGGCCTCGCTTTGGCGGCCAGGCCCCAGCTGGAGGGCCGGAACTCCGTCGCTGAGCAGTGAGAGGCTCTGTGACGGGAGACAGACAAAGGCCGTAGGCTCACTTGCTACGTTTTTTAAAGTCTCTAAAACTGCACAGGGAAACAGATTGGGAGAGTTAGTCAAAACACGCACACACGCAAGAACAGCTGAAGCGCCTGAGTTAGAAGGCAGGTCCAGGGAAAACAGGAGGACACATCCCAACGGCCTGCCCGACAGGGAGCCTGGCAGGGGCGTTTCCAGGGCTTCCCATCGCTGGCCCAGCGAGGCCACATTCACGTCCCCGGGGAAGGAGATGGTCTCAGTGGGCATAAGACTGTTCACTAGGGGCCACGCCCGTCCCCAGGTGCAGTTCCTGTCACTGGCACGTGTGCGTGCCCACCGCGAGAGAACACGTCCCCGGGCCAGGTCTCTGGTCCCGGAATTTTAAGGAAAGACAAGGGCTAACGGCCCATGAAGGTGACTGAATGAATAAAAGGGAGTTGCTGGAAGATAGATGTTATTTTGATTTTTTCCGACATACCTTCTTCCCCCCACAAAAAGAGAAATTCAAAATATAAATTTGTATTTATTATTTTACATTCAAGTGAAACTTCCATTTGGGGGCTCAATACAACTTTAGGCCACGCTGAGCAACGGATTACTTTGGTGCCTTTTTACTTAACCCAGTGGAAGAATTCAGCCCTCTGGTTTTTAAAAACAGCTTTGCAGTCCCGGCTGTCACACCGACTCGTACACACGCACAGGTACACACACAAATCCAAAACTTCTACATAGAAAAATAAAGAATAAACATTATCCATCGATTTTATACTGTGTACTGGAACTTTCATATACATAATTTTTTTTTTTTTTTTTTTTTTGCTTTAATGTTCTCAGTCACCGCACATTTCCTTCCCTCCCCAGTGACCTGTGATTCTAGGGAGGGGGCCGGCCACACTGAAGCAGAAAAGCCGCATTCCCCCAAGGGGAGGAAGTGCCCCCCCTTCCAAAGCCTCCCCACCTGCCACCACCTCGGAGGTCCCTGCGGACGGCCTCCTGGTAAGCGGCTGCCCCATCTGCCCCTCTCTCTAAGGCACCAGGGAGCGGAAGGCCCACCCTGAAAACACCCTGCAAAAATACTCTCGGGGCGAGGGCAAGGGGACGCGAGCAGGCGGGGAGAACCTTTCAAAAACACAAGATTCTGGACTCGCTGCCCTCGGCCTGCCCGTTTAGTATGGAGCCCGACTCTCCAGCTTGTGCTTGGTGAGGAAGTACTTGAAAAACTCGTAGACGGACCAGGAGATGGCAGTGGAAGGCATCTGGTACAGCACGCGGGCCTGCACGCCCTTGAAGTAGCCGGGCAGGCCGTTGAGCTGGTACACCGTCCGGAAAGCGTTGGCCATGCCCGACAGCCGGCCGCTGATGTTGGCCAGGTTGAGGGCCACGTCCTCCTGAGTGTTGAGCAGGGTCTTACAGACGTCCAGGGGGGTGGTGGCGGCCGCGGCCAGGGCCCCGGCCAGCCCGCCTGAGATGATGTGGGACTGTGGGTTGTAGTTCCGGTGCGGGTTGACCTGCTCCTGCAGGAACTCATAGGTGATGAAGTGGACGGACTGGAAGGGGATGTTCATGGCCAGCTGCGTGGTGTAACTCCGGTAGAAGGCCCCCAAGCCCTCGGTCCTCCAAACCGTCCGGATGCAGCTGAGGGCCGACCGGTGAGGCGAGTTGTACATCTGCATGCGCTGCTTCACAACTGTTGGCGGGCCGTGGGGCGCAGCGGACGGACGGGCAGGCAGGGGGCAGGTGGTTGGTTTGGCCCCACCCCAGTCGGAGTGAAATGGGAAGCCAAGCCATAAAGAGAAACAAGCAAGTTTAGACACGCTGGTAACAGGTCCCAGAGAGACAGCACACTCACAGCCCCAGCCTGAGACCACACTCAGGGCCAGCTCCAGGCAAGCCCGACACTGTGCCAGGGAGGGGACTCCTTCCTAAAGCTTCTGCGGCCTGAATCTTGTTTACAGTGGTCCTGAAGCCAGGTGGCCACTTCTGATTCCCCGGCCTGACCCTCGCATCCTGGCCGCCTGGGGCACGGCCCCCACCACAAATCTATAACCTGCCCCTGGCCCTCCTGCCCTCCTCTGTCTTAACACATCTCCTGGACACACATCCCATCTTGTCTTCTCCGGTCTGCACCCCTGACAGTGTCATTAGCTTCTGTATCACAGCGCTCTTGGCAGAGACGCGAGAGCTGAGTCAGCCTGAGTTCACTGATGACCTCCAGTGAAGACCCCCCCCTTGTTAACACAAAAGTAACTGTGGGTCAGAGGCCGTAAGGCAAATGAGAGCCAACGGCGGCGCCCCGGGCTTGGAGTTGTAACCATCCCCATACATTGCCAAAATGAACACAGACAGCATGTTTTTCTCTACTGTTACAGAAATCAAGTCCTTAAATCAATACAATGCCAAGGAGAAGAGGTGGCAGTTGAACTCATTTTTTTCTCCTTTAAAAAACAGAAACAAAATTCTCGCCTGGTTGGCCTGGGGTGGTCACCGAGCAGACAGGTCCCCGTATGAACCGCCTTAAACACACGCAGAGAGAGACCCACCTCCCCATCCGACCCACCACGTCCCTGAAGGACAGGACAAGTTCCCTGTCTGCCAGGGCGAAGGAGGCAGCTGGGCGCCAATACGCAATTCTAACCTTAAGAGACAAAAAGGGAAAAACTTCTAAGACAAGACTCAAAATGTTGACATTCTAACTTTCAACTCTCCCTTCCGGAAAGGGGCCATTTTATAGGGGGAAAGGGGACGAGAGCCCCTGTCTCACAGAGACTAACCCAAGCTGAAAGCGGGCCCAGGGCCGGGTCCCGGGGCATCCGCTGTCCAGACCCAGGCAGCTGAGGGCTCGGGGACACAGAAAAGGCTGACAGCGCCCGAGTCGGCACAGCTGAGAACTGTCTGGATGCTCCCAAAATTCAAAAGGAACTACAAGGATCACGTGGGAGGAGAAAGCTAAAACAAAATGGCCAAACGTTCGTTTGTGAGGCAGAGGGATGCATACATGGGGTTCATAACCCTCGTCTCCGTGTTTGCAAATGTTTAAAATTTTCCATAAGAATTTCAAATTTCTTTAAAAAAAAAATAAGAAAAGAAAATTGAACGTAAGCCTCCCGGAAGGACCTTTGACAGGTTCCCCAAGTTGAGAGAGGGTTGGGAAAGGCTGACAAGGGCCGGAGGGGTGTGTGTGTGTGTGTGTGTGTGTGTGTGTGTGTGTGCACGTGCCCGCGCACGCACACGCACGCAAGGATTTCAGACAAGTGCAAAAGAATCCCCAGGAGCGCTGGTTAACACAAATTCCCTGTCCCTGCCCTCATGTTTAGATTTAGTAGGTCTGGGGTGGGACCTAAAAATTCACACTTCTCATGTGCTCCCAGGATATGCCAATGGCTGCTACTGCCCAGGTCACACTGTGAGGGCCCTGTTGAAGAGAACAGGAATACCAAAAGCCCAAAGGCTTGTGCCCCTTCTTGAGGCCTTTAATACAATGTGGTTAAAATAAATTCTCCTGCTTACTCTGCCTGGGGGACAGGAATCCCGTTACCCGACCTTCTGTCGAGTCCCCCCCGCCGCCACCACCATCACGCCTGCCCCCTGACGTCCCTAACGCCACTCCCTGGGGCCGTGGAACATTACCTTCCGCTGGATTCATTACTGCATCGTGGAGCAGGGTGGCCAGACTCCCAGCTATCCCTGCAAAACAAACTCCAGAAAATTACCCTCTGGGACCGGGCGCTCTGAGAAACTTCCTGGAACCTAAAAATCGGACGAACCCTGGGCGCAGCTTTCTAAGACGCAAAATTCACTACCAACTCCACCCAGGCAAGCGCTGACTCTTAAAACCCTAAAGGGATCATGGAAATACTACTAGATAAAAATGGGGAGGAAGCACAGGTCCGGGTGCCCACGTTGCCATCTTGTAGAAACCGCATTTTCTCTCTGGCAGTTAGTCCTGGGCAAAGGTTAACCTGCTAACGCTGCGGAGTGCCCAGAAAGCACGCTCTGTGGCTTTCCCTACTGTCTCGGTGTTAATTCTAGCTCATCCCTCGCCTCTGTCTACAGACGAACTCACTCTGCGGCTACGCTGGGGCCATCAGAGGGAATGATACCGTGTATACAACCAAGAGAGTGAAAACGCCAGAAATGAAATCTTTAGGGAAATTCCTTGATAACACCCGGGCACTTTAAAGCACACGGGCACGGAAAGAGGACACCAGGAAGGCCTGCACATGGTAGATTTTCAGGGTTAACTTGCAAAGGTGTGACTTGTCTGAGAGACGGCCGGCCCAGTCATCTGGCTTCAAGAACCAGGAATCTCAAAAGCCCGATTCAGGCCTGGGATTCTGCTTTTGCATTTGAGTTTCCTCCCTCTGTGGCTCACATGCCCAGCAATTCGGATGACCGCTGGAAGGAGAAAGGAACGAGGAACAGCAGGATAAGGCTTCCGAAATACGTATACACCCCGCTCCCTCCACGCACACTTCAGATTATTCCCAGAAGGGTCAAAGTGCAACCGCCACACCCACCACAGTGAAGCGGTCCCAGCGCAGGGCAGAACTGGGCATAAACTGGGTGCCATCAAACCGTGGTCAAAGGTTCAGCGACTAAGGAGCTAAACCATTACGTGGGCAGTTTCTGCCAATGCAGAGCCATGGGCTCAGGGGATGGCCTCACAGGGGCTCTTAGTGACCATCTCATTAAGTGCAACTAACACCCAATGATTAAAAAGCAAAACAAATGTCTGCAGACCAGCCAGGTACACTTGTTATTACCCAGGTTGGCTGATGGGAGGAACACCTTTGAGTTCTGAGCAGAAGAGGAAGAAAAGGGGGAAAAAATTATCTCTGGTCACATCTACCTTTCCGTGGTTGAACGACAAATTGTGTTCAAATAAGAACACAGTACACGGCCACCCACAGTCCCATTTCACACTCAGACAGAAACCAACAGAAGCCCACCCCCACAGGAGAAGCAAAAATAACCGCTCAGCCGGACCCAGTAAGACGTGTCTAGATAAGAGCTACCCACCAAACTCAAGGCCCCACCCAGCTCCCTCAAAACAACAAAAGAAAACTCTTTCAGCCCTTGATCACAGAGAGATGCAACTCAAACAAACAGAGGAGAATGGGGGTGAAATTCCCAAATCCCCAGAAGCTTAAGGTGGGAAAGGTCGTCTGTGCTGGAGCAAATCCTTTGTCAGCCATAAAACTTCTTGACCTTTTAAAGCTTAGTTAGATCTTGACGTTGCAGAGACTTGTTGAACCAGTTTTTAAAGTCTCAAAGAAGCTGTCCAGATAACTTTTTTTTTTTTGGAATCCAGCATTCAAAAGTTTTTGTTTCTATTCAGGGTGTTTTTTTTCCTAGATCTGATCATTAATGGCTTTGGAATGTTAAAAAAAGAAAAAGAAAAAGAAAAAAAAAAAAGAAACGAAAAACCCACACAACAATGAAAACTGAAACCCCTCTGTCACCAATCTCCCCCGGCTTCAGAAAGCGAAGAAGGGGGACGGAAAGAGTGTGTGTGTGTGCGTGTGTCTGGGTGTGTGAGCACACACGGCTTTAGAGTTCTTTATTCGTGAGCAAGCGCGGTGGAGGCGAGGCAGCTGCCTGCTGGGTCACAGGGAGAAGACCCTGGGGAAGGGTCTGCTGAGGACAGAGCTTTCTAACTCCAGACAAACGTTTTCTAATACCGTTGGCTAGGTGGCTGTTTCCTTGGTGGTGGAAAACGGCATTTAAAGTCCTTTTCATGTTCTCATAGCAGGCAAAATACAGGGCGTGGGCCGGCCCTGCGCCCATCATCATCACGTTGAGGCCGCGCAGGGGCCTCCAGAAGCCTTCAGTCCGAATGATTTTCTTGAGGGCTCCGTAGACGCTCGTGTACTGGGCTTTGGGATCTGGATTCAAGCTCTGCATTCGTGTCTGCGGGGGGCGGGGCGAGAGAACAAGAAACGGGGGGTGTTAATGAGGACCGTGAGCGGGGAAGACTCAGGGAGAGTGAGAGAAAACAGTCCATTTTCATAGTTTCACAGAATTTCTTGGTGAAGAGAACACTGACTCCTTCCTGGGTTGCTCACTCCTTCTCTGTCCTCTCTCCCCGACACACACACATCCACATGGATTCCATTACACCCAGGAAAGTGGGGAGAGAGGAGGGGCAAGGGGCTGGATTTGGAGGAGGAAGGCCTCGCCCAGGCCGGTGTGGTTCAGTTGGTTGGAGCAGGACCAAAGGTCACAGGTTCGACTCCCAGTCAGGGTACATGCCCGGGTTGTGGGTTCCATCCCCGGTCAGGGTGCGTACAAGAAGGCAACCAATCAATGTTTCTCTCACATTAATGTTTCTCCTTTCTCTAAAAAGCAATGAAAAAGAAATGTCCTTGGGCGACCAATGATGAGTCCCTTAACCTCTCTAGGCTTTGGGGTCCTCAATTTAAAAAACAAAAGTCATGAGGACGTAAAGTACAGCATAGAGAATAGAGTCAATAATACTGTAATAACTACGTGTGGGGCCAGGTGGGTACTGGAATTATTGGGCGGGGGCGGGGGGGTGCGTGAAATCACTTCATAAATTATGTGTCTACACCTACGCCGTACACCTGAAACTATATAATATGAATGTCAACTGCAAGTGATCAATTTTTAAAAGGCAGGGTTTTCATGAGCATCAAATAAAACAATGCCTGTGAAATCCTCTGTAAACACAGAGACCTAGTCAACAGTAAGAACCACGTATTAATTATCGTCATCGTCCTGGGGCTGCGGCTCTGGTTCTGACACCCCAAACCCTCCGCCTCCTGCCGATCTGAGACCTCTGTGCTCTGAAATCTCCCCACGATCCTCGAGCCCATGGCTGGCGTGTTCGCTGTCAGCACTTTGGCTGTAAACGTCTTTGCCACAATCATTTTTGTGGCACAACTAACTGGCCACGAGGCAATTTTTCCTTAAAAGCTAAAATAACAAAAAATAAAGGAGGGGCATTAAAAAGGTCACAATGAAACATAAAACAGTAAAAAGGCCTTATTGCAAAAAAATGAAAACACATTGTCTTTGAAGTCTGTAGTGTGATACTTTTATCGGTTGTTGATACATCTCCTCAATTAGCATTGGGCTTTTTCTTTCTCGCTACAATTTCTTCCTTCATGAAGGAATGTATCAGTTTCCAGCTACAGAATCGATAATATTCTTGAAGACTGTCGTGAATTAGGTAGCAACCTCCTTGATATTTGCACAGCTTGGTAAACTTTTGGTGTTGGGGGTGTGAGGGCTGACTGTGGTCCCCGAAGGATCTGCAAACTGATACGTGGTCATTTTCTAGAACGGGACGTACTCTGGCTTTGCACGTGGTTTTGTAATCTGCTTCATACGTGCTTGTCATCATCCTGTGTTACCACCCACTGTTTTAAGACCACCACGTCTACTCGTCATTGTACAGGCCATTATGAGGGCTGAGATTTATGTAATCTAAAAATGAAAGTAACTGTGAGAACTTTGTCCATGGAGAAGTGAAACCACGAAACTAACTTCAATACGTGAAGACTGCCAAATTGTACACCAAACTGTCGACTGGGTGTACAGCAAAAATGTTTACAGTAAAAATACCTAGAACCCCCCCATTTCCTCTAAATACTTTTTACATTTCGTCTTTACGAGAGAGCATGTAAATCGAAATGGGCCTGTCCTTAATTTTTTCCTATGTGGCCGTGACTCCCCGTGGCACAGACCCAGCTTTCCCTGTCTCTGCGTAGTGCCAAGCTTCCCAGGTGCTGGCGTAGATGTGACACTTAACCTTACGTGTCAACCTGGTGAGGCCAGGTTATCCACATGGGCACCAAGCGTGGTCAAACACTAGGTATTGCTGTGAAGGTTACTTCTTAGACTTTGGGTAAAGCAGATTACCCTCCAAGGGTGGGTGGGCCTCAGCGAATCCACTGAGGGCCCGGAGAGAAAAATACTGATGCACCTCCCCCCACCGGGTTCTGCCTCCAGACAGTCTTCGGACTTGCGCTGCAACATTGACTCTTCCCTGGGTCTCCAGCCGACCTGCCCTGCAGGTTTTGGACTTGCCAGTCTCCATCATCACTAAATAAAGGGAGGACCAATAAATAAAGATGCCTCGCAGTCCGCGCACTTTCTAATAACGACCTCCATCCAGCCTGTGCAGTGGCAGTGCCACCTCTGGTTAGGTGAGGAGGGGCTGGGGAGAGGGTACGGGGGAGGGCAGAGTGCATGAAGGGGGCAGAGGCAGAAAGCAGTGGGGCACATGGTGCCATGGCTCTACCAGCCAAGCCAGTGCCACCCACCTGAATTCTAGCTGTGGCGCTTTGAGCAGGTTCCTTGATTGTAGGCGGAGGGGAGGTGTGAAGCAATCCCCCAGAGAGCCACTGGCAGGCTGCAGTACCGATGGGAAATCTCTGCTATGGACAGGCAGTCATCAATGACCAGCCTCTCTCCTACTCGCCGTCTACGTACGCAGAGGCTGCACGAGGGTCTCTCCCTTACAGAGCTGCTCACGTAGACTTATAAGGGAAAGTTCAGACTCGTTCCTTACCTCCCCTTTTTACAATTAGGGGTGAGGCAGTGGGAGAAGTAAGTGTTGTTGAACCAAAGTGCGCCATCCTCCTACGGGGAAAAGAACAAGTGGGTATCTGGGTACACGTGCGGGACTTCTCCCTCCTCGGCGGGTGGTCTGCTCAAGGGCAGACCACATCTAACGACACACACCTAGGACAGAGGCCGGTGGCCCATGAGCGCGGAGGCCTCAGACAAGGCCCCTCCGGGCCCATCATGGCCATGGTGGCCAGGTTTGGGGCCAGAGCCTCTTGAGTCCTGCGGCACCTTCGTTTCTCCCACCTTGCCAGCATGGAGCACCCACTCCGGGTCAGACACCAGGACACAGAGAGGAGAACGGATGGAAGAAAAGCAAAAGCATGCAACCAGGGGAGAATGACACGGACTGTCCAGAGTGCCGAGAAGGAGCTCAGAGGAGCGGCCGGGAGGGACCAAGCTGCACCACCACAGTCACCGGCGGCCTTTCAGCAGAGAGGCCGAGAGGGGCCCAAGGCGGCCAGGTAAGAAGTGACGCACGAGAGGCCGGAGCCGGAAAGGAAACCGTCAGTTTAGTTCCCTTTTTCCTCTCCCAAGACTCTGCCACTACAACATACAACCGAGAGCTGGGCATTTTCTATCCACCTGTGGACCAGAGAAGAGAAACATCAAGGGTGGCTGGCGAAAGCCCAAGTGCTCCTCAATGCAGGGAGGAGTTCATAGCAAAGCGTGGTCCATCCTCACGACGGGGTGTTACCCGGCCTCGCAAAGGAAGGACATTCCGACACCTGCTACCACATGGGGGATCATGGAGGACACGAGGCACCTGGAGCAGTCAAATTCACAGAGACAGGAAGCAGAAGGGTGGTTGCCAGCGGCTGAGGAGAAGGGGAGACGGAAGTCAGTGTTTAAAGGGGACAGAGCTGTGGTTTTGCAACTGGCAGAGTTCTACGGACAGACGGTAGCACAACAAGGTGAATGGGCTCAGGGACACTGAACTGCACACTTATAATGGTTAGGATAGTCCCTGTGAAGTTATAAGTATTTTACCGCAATTTGTTTAAAAGCTGGGGAGGAGGTGAAGAAAAGGAAAAATAAAATGAATGAAGGAGGATGCATGGAGAGAGGGCAGAGCTGAGGGAAACAAAACAATAACCAACAAACAGAAACAGAGACAGAGAACTTCGCACGGCACCTTTCCAGTCCTGAGTTTCAGTTCCTGCTCAAGGCCTACGGTGCAAGGCTCTCCCACCTCCTTATAATAAATTCCCATCCTTTGCACGTTAATTCTCCCCTCTTAAAAATTCACGGCGCACAGGGGTGTATTAAAGGCTCCGGCAGGCCCTTCGGGAAAGCGGCCCATCGAACACGGTCTAACGAGGCAGTTCTTAAACGTCGGTGCCTTTGGCAATGGAAGCCCTGGTTCGTTGAATAGCCAGTTCCACCTTGCAGAAGACACTTGAGAAGACACAGCTGTGGCCAACGGTGGGCCCCGGAAGCAGGAAGTGCAGCGACCAGCCCCAGGTGTCGGAAGGACCCCAGCAGCCCCTGCAGAGCAGGCAGCTGGAGCAGCAGCCGGGAGGATGAGGCCTGAGAAGGGCAGTGGACACAGGCAGGGGAGCCCTCTGCTGTGTTGTCACGTTACTCCATACACGTTGCATAACTGCTGTTCGCCCTCAGAGGGGCAGGATGGAAGCAAGTGCCTTGGCCCAGAAACCAGGAAGGCCTGGGCCTCTGGCCTGGATCTGCCATTCGCTGTGCGACCTCACTGAGCCAATGCCCTCCAGCTCCAGAACGGTGATGCCACGCCAACGATATAAACTCTGTACCTGCACTGCACTGGCCAGGATGGAGTAGGGTTGGCAAGCCCCTTGCTCAGGGGACAGCTTGCTCTCGGGAAGACCAGACAGGACCAGCTAGCCCTGTTGGCCCATCCTTGAGCTGAGTGGGGGAGGCGGAGAGTGGAAAATGCGCGAGCTGTCCTAGGTGAGCTTGCAGGATCAAATGACCGGAGCAAGGGGGCCCTGCGCAGAGCACATCCAGCTCAGCACCTGCCTTTTCGGACGGGACACTGGGACCCGAGCAGGTGAGCCACTTGCCCAAGATCATACAGTTAAGGAGGCTCGGGTCTGGGATCTGGGCCAGGACCAGACCAGCAAAGCGAAGGGAGCGAGCCGAGCCGGGCAGGGAGACCTCAGGCCTCCTCAGAGAGCATCCCGGCCGAGACCAGCCCCGCCTCACCCCGGCCGGCCCCACCCCTCCCGGTACGCCCCTCCCCCCCGCCTGGACAGGGCTGGGGATTCCCAACCCTCCTTTCTGAAACTTCTCAAAGTAACAAACAAGTCATAATATGAGAGACCTCCCATGCCGAAAGTGTAATCCAGGTGGCACTTGAAGGACCAGGAGAAGGGAACACACAACCTGCCCACGGACCCACTCGAAAGCATCTGCGGAGGGCCCACTCTGGGGCAGGTGAGCCGGGGAGCTGGGGAGCCGGGCTGGGTGGGGTGGGGGGGGGTCCCTGTTCCCAGTGTGAACAAGCAGAGGCCACGGCACAGAGAGAGGCACAGCTCCCACGCGGCGCCGGGCTGTGCTCCGTGCTCTGGAAGGCTGGCCAGGAGTTTCTGTTCCAGACTTTCTCCCAGAGAGAGGAAAGAAGGTTCAGGCACCCAGAGAGGACTAGAAAGGTGCCAAATAATGTTAGCCTCTGCCACCCAGTATCTGCTGCAGAATCAGAAATCAAGTTGGTAAGTTTCATTCTACCCCAACTGCCAGCTGTTGCCAAGTAGCACTGAGTCACTAAGTCGAACCACGGTAACTGTCTATAAGCCTGATGGCAGGGCCCAGCCCAGTCCCTCACCCAGGGTCATCAACTTCTCCCTGAGCTGGAGCTCTCCCGGGGCCCATCCACCATGGCGCTAAGTGCCCGCTGTGCCAGGGTCTGCCGATGCCGCCCCAGCTCCCACCCACGACCACCCAGGGCATCCCGTTCTCACGTAGGCCTCACTCGCTGAGCCGCCACCCACAGATCACAGCACAGCCGGGAGGAAGAAGCATTTTTGGCACAGCGCTTTGTGGGAGAGGACTGCCTTCCGAAAGAAAGCCATGGGCCTCACTGAGGGCTTGGAAAGCCTTGTCCCACGCTCCAGAGCCCTTGGAGGCACAAAACCACATCAAGGAGAACCGTGCACAATAAAACCTTCAGCTCGCAAGTTCAAAACCACCAGCACTGACTTGGAACCTGCACCCAATGACACTCGTTACAAAATCTGGGCTCCGCGCGGTGCTTCCGACAGTCATGGCCTGGCCCCTGCAAGACACATGCAGAAGCCATCCAACACAAGGCCTCGGGACACCATCCAGCCTGGTCCCCACACGCACAGCAACCAGGAACGAAGCCACGCAGGAAGTCCTCACGGGGGGACCGGGGCTCCTGGCACACTGCGGCGCCTCCATGAGCATTCATTCACGGGTTCCAGTTTCCAAGTCACGTCTCCTCACATCTGCCCAGTTGGCAACAATGTGCACAAAGAGAACACACTTCGTCTTTCTCTTGCCTTTAATCATAAGGAAAACCTGGCGATTCTCTTGAGGTTTCAGAATCGGTAAGAGAAAAATTATTCCTCAAAAGCAGCCCTCACTACCCCCCCCCAATAAAAGGGGGGCGCTGGGGAATGATTAGGTATCAGAAGCAGGTGGCAGGTGTGCAGGGAAGTTCCAGGCCTGGGCATGCTGAAAGCCCCTGCTGAACCATGATTTTAGAGCGAGCAAAGGGCCAGCTCAACAGAAAATCAGGCAGAAGGGCTTGCACAGAGGAAGGATGAGAAGTGGTAGCTAAATCGTACCAGTGCCAATGGCCCTGCCTCCTCTAGGGGTCCCGGACACCCCTCAGTTTCCAGGTCACCCTTATGTCGGGAAGGTGGGAGGAAGCGACTCACACATGGGATAATAAACCATCAAGGTCGGTTAGCCTTTTCACTTGTGTCCCCCCAGAGCCAGATGTCAGCAGTCACTATTTGAGAGGCCCACTCCAAGACACGTCGTAATTAAAATGCCAAAGGTTAAAGATAAAGAGAGAATTTTAAAAAGCAGCAAGAGAAAAGCAGTTAGTTACCTACAGGGGAGCTCCCATAAGACTGTCAGCTGATTTTCAAAAGAAACTTCACAGTCCCTTGCTAGAAGGGACTGGCATGAAATACTCAAAGTCATGAAAAGCAGGGACCCACAGCCAAGACTGCCCTACCCAGCAAAACTATCATTTAGAATCGAAGGGCAGATAAAGAGCAACCCAGACAAGAAAAAAACGAAAGGAGTTCATTATCACCAAACCATTATTATATGAAATGTTTAAGGGGCTTATCTAAGAAAAGAGAAGAAAACTATGAACAATAAAATGGCAATAAGCCCTGGCTGGTGTGACTCAGTGGATCGAGCGCCAGCCTGTGAACCAAAGGATGCAATTCCATGTGCCAGTTTGATTCCCAGTTGGGGCACACGCCTGGGTTGTGGGCCAGGTCCCCAGTTGGGGGCGTGCGAGAGGCAACCACACACTGATGTTTCTCTCCCTCTCTTTCTCTCTCCCTCTCCCTTCCTCTAAAAGTAAATAAATAAAATCTTTAAAAAACATAAAAATAAAAAATAAAATGGCAATAAATACATACCTGTCAACAATTGAGTCTAAAAAACAAACTAAGCAAACAAGAAGAACAGAGACAGAATCATGGATACAGAGGGTGTTTTCATGGCTGCCAGATGGGGGGGTGGGTTGTGGGGGATGGGGGAAAGGGTGAGGGGATTAACAAGTACTAATAGGTAGTTACACAACAGCCATGGGGAGGCACAGCACAGCACAGGAAACAGAGTAGCCAAGGCACCTACACGCGTGACCCCTGGACATGAACAGCAGTAGGGGGACTGCCTGAGGGAGTGGGGCTTGCTGGGTGGAGGGGGGCATAGGGGGAAAACATGAGGACAACTGTAATAGCATAATTACTAAAATATATATAATAAAACAAAAACAGAAATACATTGGCCCATGTGGACAGGCCAGCCACACTCTCCCACTCCTGTCCCCTGCTACCACTGCGGGGGGCGCAGGTCCGGACGATGAAGGGCTCACGCCTGCCGTGAGTACTCTCCACGCGTACTCCTGAAACCCTCATGGCCCATTAGGAGCAGGCACCTGGGGACACTGCCGTTTCTAGGCACAAAACAACAAAGTGAAGAGCCTTCATCGTAAACTTGGTAGAAAACACAAAGTCCACCGACACAACCAGAACCACGTTCCTCCGTCCCCGCCACCCCCGCCCCCACCCCAGGAAAGGAGCCACAACACCCAGCACCACTCCCCCTGGCCAGAGGCCACCGTGGGAGGGGTCAGGCCCAGGCCGCAGGCAACCCGGGAAGGGTGGCCGAGGAGGGGTGTTGGACCTGCCCCTGGACAGAGGGAAGGCTACAATTGACCAGGAATGGCGCTATCGTTACAACGCCTTCTATAGCCTTGGATTTTTCGACCATGTGCACGTGCTACTTTAGAGCCCAAAAAAGGAAAGGGAGCAGAGAGAGACAGAGGGCGACTCTGGCTGAAGGGGAGTGTGACTGTGCGGGTGGGTCTGGAAACGAGAGAGTGTTGGGGGGTGCATGGGATATAGAGGCGACCTACGGGTGGACAGGGGCACCTGGACTCAGAAAGGCGGCTGGGCGCAAGATGATCGATAAAAGTTCCCCAAGAGAAAGGCCGGTCGGGGCGGGACTACGGGAGGCCCTGCACAACTTGCTAAGTTGTTAGCATTGTGAGGTTAGAATTCACTTTACGGTCAAGTGTTTTCCACGGTTACATAGTGCAAAGGACGTCGGGAGCCAGGAAGAGCTGAGCAGTGGGCGAGACCGACGGGCGCTCCTGTGCCAGGGAGAAGGGGGCTGGCCTCTGCAACACAAGCCCCCACGGCCACCCCCACGCATCTCGCTGCAGGCTGTCCACGCTCTTCAGAGGCGGGGCTGCCTGCGAGGCCACAGCGACACCGTGTGCACGCCATGGAGGTTGCCATCCCCACCCTTGGGCAGCAGCTCACCACCCTGCCTGAGGCTGAACTATTTCTACGTTCCTTTATCCTAGGAGCCAAACCTGGTCACTCCTCCCCTGCTCTAGAAAATTCTACAGCAGAAAGAGGGTGGGGTGAAGGACTCTGTGCCTGGGTCAGGCCCAATGTACCCAGGACACACTCAGTGTGCCACCCACCCAAAGGATTAAATTATTTTGCTCTACAGGTGGGCAAATTCCGACGCTCTGGAGTCACAGAGCTCCTGTGGCATGGGTGGGATCAGTGACCTCACTGGGAGACCAAGGACAGGCGGAGCTGGGCTGCAGGTGGAGACTGAACCACCTGCTGTCACTCCTACCCACCTTGCATGAGGAGCAGGGTCCCTGGTCCAGGGTCCTAGGTCCTAGTCCGTAGTTCCACATCTGGCAATTCACACACGGTGTGGCCTCAAGCAAGCTAACTTGTTCCTTGGAGCTTCAATGCCTCTATTCACTAAACAATTATAATTAAAACAGTCACATGAGCAGCTACCTGTCCCTGTTTACAAACAAGGAAACTGAAGCACAGAGGCGATAAGCAACTGGCCCCACGGTTACCGAGTGCCAGGCGTGTGGCTCCAGGGCCATGCCCTGATCCACAATGCAACATAGCCTCTCACAAAAGGGTGGACTGGAAGGGATCACAGAGATCTCCAGCCTCCTCTATGACCACGCTAAGGCGCGTGCATACCACCCACTGTGTGCCTTCCGAAGAGGGAGTAGGTCTGACTGTGTCAAAGTCACCTAGACTCCTCACGGGTGAAGTTTATGCAGCTCCCGAGGGGGCCTGTCTACGTCCACCCCACAAGCAGTGTGTACTTACAGGCAGTCACAGGCCCAGTGCCACGGAGGTCACACAGCTTTGCTGCTTCCCGATCCCGGTCATCGGCCTGGCCTCTGGTCCCAAATGGAAGTGGCCGGTTCAACACACACCCCTTCTCTCTCCTTGAAAAGGGCACGAACCATTCACCCGCCCAGAGTGAGCCATTTGCCCGCCGATGAAGGCCGGGCACTCCATCGGTGTTCAAAGGCTAGGGTTGAATATTTCCACAGCCAGGCTGCTTGAATTCGCTGCCAGTCGCCTGGCTTCCCGGGCCTCCCCTCGAGGCAGCAGCCTTGGCCATGTCATTGGCTTACAAACACCCCACCGACAGGCGAGGACATGATACCAGAGCAGAACTGGGGAGGCACCTCATTCTCAAAAGCACTGCATTTTCCTGGCATACAGGTAAACTCGTGACAGCATCATAACGCCACATGGAGGAACAAGCTTTAATGCAAGAGTTCACGTGGAAGTGTCCTGGGAGCCTATGAAGCCACCCCAAGCACCAGGACACCCACCAGATGCAGAAGAACAGAGTCCAGGAAGATTCCAAGATTCTCCACACAATTGCTATGATCCCTGTTCCCTACGTCACCCCGGCAGCTCTGCCACCATCCATCTTGCATGGTAGGGCTCCCTATGGGCTTTCGTTTGCTTTCAGAGCTCTGCCACCCTCCCAGGTTCTTCACTCCAACTTTGCTTTGCTAGTGAGGTAACAGTTACGTGACCTGCCCAAGCTCCCAGAGCGGGTCACCCCTGAGCGGGTCATCCGTGAGCCAGGATCCTAGAGAGCTCCAACTCCCAGACCCCGCCCATCGGACCATCCTTCAACCACATTTTGCTGAAAATCCCAATCACGGAATCTCTAAGAAACCTCACTGAGGTGAGCAACCACCCACCTGATGCTCAGACAGTCCCCTGGGCTTTGAAGTTCACCTGTTCACTCAACAATTACATGTTGAGTTTCTGCTCCATGCCTGAGGTCATTTTAAGACCTGGACATCAAGATGGCCCCCATCCTCAACCACCTCACAGCAAAAATCCTCTTATGTTTTTTAGCTGGGTGCACTTGGGAAAGTCGCTAAATGAACTTCAGCGCCCTCATCTGTGAAAACTCCTGTGTCACGTGCTGCCGGCGACGGTCGAGTGAGAAAGCAGACTAATCACTCAGCAACGTCGACCACCTGGGACAGGACAGGACAGGACAGGACAGTAAGAGCTCCACAGATGTTTATCGCCGTCGTGATTATTTCTAGACAGGCTCCAGTGTGCCCTCTCAACCCCCACCTACGGTAACACAAATGGCTTTGGGACATGAAGACCCACCATCAAAACCAGCCTGACGTTGCCTTGCAAGCGTGGGCTTCCCCGGCCCCCGCCCCGGTTTGCTGATCAATGGCCATTTGGCACAAAGGATCTCATTGCAGGTTTGAACCGAATCATCAGATTACAGAATAGGGCAGAGGCCCTAAGCCACACGGCAGACCCCAGGGTTCCAGAAGGGAGCGACCAGCCACCAGGCACGGCTCCCTCCTCCTACCTTTCCACCTTAACGCAGGCACCAGGCACGTTATTCGATCCCTCTGAGCCTGTTTCTTTATCAGTAAATTCATAATTGCATCTATCTCCTCAAGTCTCTACTTAAGGGGATTCAAGGAAACAATGAATGAAAAGCCCCTTGCCTGGGAGCTGGCACACAGCTGCTGTTGCTTTTATTTATGCTTTTTTTTGTGGGGGGGGATAAACAGTGACTTCCTAGGATGTGTCATGCTTACTCTAAGTGCTTCGTGAAACTGCCCTTCCCGGAGGATCGGCCCTGGCTGGGAGCACGACCCCCCAGCTCCTGCACACTGGGACTGGGTGACTGCAGCCATTGAAGACACCTCCTGAGCGGCCCCTTTTGACAGGAGGGAAACTGAGGCCCAGAAAAGCGAGGGGACTTGCCTCCCACCGGCACCTTTTTTCCTTTGCCGTCTCTAAACAGACGCACCCGGCCACATACATTGCTCCTGCTTATGTAACAAAAGAAACTGAGACAGCTAGCGAGGTCGGGGGAAAAAAGTCACCAGTGCCAAGTTTACACAGGCACGAAGAGTCCAAGATGACAGTGCCACAGCAGCTCGCTCACCCGGTCTGACTGCTCCGTGCCAAGGACAGTTCTACAGACACTGAACTGGTGCTAGGTTGAGACCGGGGCGGGGCCCTAAATACCAAGTTCCCTGACGCTGCCGACTGGCACCCGTTCCCATGAGGTCCCCCACGAGGTCCCCCCCGTGGAAAAGGCCCGCCCCGCTGTTCAAGGACTCAAGGGCCTCCAAACTGTCGGAAACAGCCCGAGGCGGCCAAGCCGAGCTACAGGCCCGGGCACAGGGAGCCCTCTGTGGGCTCCGCTCCCTCCCCCAGGCTCCAGTTGCCCCAGCAGGACGTGGATGTTTCCAGAAGTGTGGCTCCCTTTCCCGACAGGGGCGATCCCCCAAAATGTGCACCTAAATAAATATATGTGTGCACGGCAGACTGGAGAGGCCTGTTCTAAGCATCAGAAGACCCAAAGTCCCATCAGCTCTGCCTCCGAATACCTGTGAACTCCAAGCCGGGCATCAACGCGAATTCCCGCCAGCAGGTAAACCCAGGAGGGCAGGGCGCTTCTTCCGTTTGGTTTGTCCATCTAGGACAATTGTAAATATTTGTTGAATGACAGGACGGAGTTAATAGGCTGTCACTAAGGAGGCCTGTTTTGGCTTCTAGCATTCCACATCTCTGAAAACAGTAAGGAATTCTTTGAAAAACAAGTGTGTAAGGATGCGTTTTATTGCGGGGAGGTGGGGGGTAGATTCGCATAACCATACATCGGCTTGAAAACACCTGCATAAAAAAGAAAATTCCGCAAGCAACTGGGACCCTTGGGCGCTGCTGGTGGGAAGGTAAAATGGTGCGACCCCCACCGAAAACGGTATTGAGGATCCTTAAAAACATAAATGGAGAATCACCATATGATCCGGAAATCCCACTTCTGGCTATACCTGCAAAAGAATTGAAAGTGGGGACTCAAAGAGACACTTATACACCCGTGTTCATAGCGGCATTATTCTCAACAGTCAAAAGGTGAAAACAACCCAAGCGCCCACCCATGGGTGGGAGTAAATACATACAGTGAGATATTAGTCAGCCTCAAAAAGGAAGGGAATCCTGACACCTCCTACAACACAGATCAGACCTGAGGACACTGTACAATAAGGCAGCCATTATCCAAAAGCCAAGTATTACATGATCCCACTTATTCATAGAAAGTTAGAAGGGTGGGTGCCAGGGACGGCAGCAGCGGCCAAGGGGAGCTGTTGTTAACAGGCACTGAGTTTCAGTTTGAGAAGATGAAAGAAAACGTTCTGGAGATGGGCTGCCCGACGGCGTAAATGTGCTTAACACTACTGAACGTATACTTTAAAAAGGTTAAGAGAGTAAACCTTAAACAATCCTAAATCTAATCAACAGCTCATTCCACATGCACTTCGTAGTCTGAAACCCTGTCACAATCAAATCGCTTCCTCAGTTTCCTTTATCTCTCCTCGGTGTCTGGTTGTTTGTCTGTTTTTGGTGAAGGCGGCCAGGGGTCCCAGGCGCACCGTGAGATCCCTTGGACACAGCAATATTTCTGGCTCCAGATCCTTCCTTGGAAGGAAGCACCTGGAAGGTCAGCCCAGGGCCTCTTGGTCGCAAGGCCACGCTTTAACGGGAAGCAGAAATGCTTAAGATGCAGAGTTTGAATCCTTGCCCTTTCCCACACACTGGCCCCACGCCCCTGCGATGCACGCTGGCCTGTGCCATCCCAGAGGTGTTTTCCCGGATCAAGGACTCCAGCTGCTCAGGCACGGAGGTAGCTGCCGAAAACCAGCCGAGCGGTTGTCACCAGAGCCAGGGAGCAGAGGGGCCCTGAGCGCCAGGGGCGACGGCGACCCTGGAATGCACCGTGGACAGGCCCAGGGAGCTGGGCCCCTCCGAGGGACCAAGTGCGGCTGCTTCTCAAGTCAAGTGCGGTTCTGCCAGTTTCTGCAAGCCCAGCTTCCACGCCCCTCACGAAGGTCACGCCTTCTGAAGCATGCCCCACTATTAGCCTCTTACCCACGGGAAGAAAAGACTTTTCAAAGCAGCCCTGTCACCAGCCTTCTGTTGCTCACTCCTCCACTTACAATTACATCAGGTGACGTGTCTGCAGGCCCGTCTCCCATTAAAGTCTAAGTAAAGAGACACAAAGGAGAGGACAGCCTTGTTGTCGGCAGCCTCAGAGCCACAGCACAGCGCTGGAACGCTCACGGGCACTGCGCCCACCATCAAGGGCTCGGACCCGCGCTAAACTTTGCGCACAGGCATTTACAAAGCAGGCTCTGGAAGCCCCTTCTCCAAATGGCTATCGGTCTGGTGTGGATCTGTGTTCTGAAGTTTAGCGCGCCTCCTCATTTTCCAGGGCCTACCACCCAGGTACAGCCAAGGACGTAAGCCCCACCACAGCCAGCTCGAGCTCAGGGGGCGCTTGAGGCCTAAGCGGGTGTCCAGGTAAACTTCCCAGACATTCACGAAGCCAGATCTCCCACAAACACGACTACTCAGTGAGCTCCATAATGCTGGAGGACGTGCGTGGGGGCCGCGCCCAGTCACAGCTGGACGGGACATTCTCCTGCACTGCTCACACGCCATCCCTCCCAGGTCGTAACAGGAAAGACAGTAAAACGCCAGAAACACCAGGCTTGATGTTCCCAGGGCCTGGGGGCAAAGACCCCCAAGAGGAAGCACCCGGAAGAGTCACTTTTAGGCCTCTGGGATCCACTTGTCCGTACAAATATTTGCAGGTACCAATTATTTCACGAGGTTTTTGAGGAGTCATTTTTAAGTTATACCGGAGGCCAAAGGGAAGGATGGGAGCCCTCAGTCCTGGGTGAGATTTCGTGCTGACTCAAACCCTCGACCTGGACAAAAGAGCTCGGGTGTACGGTTTAAACCGCAGCCGTCTGATGACAGGTTTCCAGAAGAGAGAGAGGAGAGGGGTGCCCGGGGTGCGGGTGAGGGGCCAGCGGGCAGCAGCCTCAGGTCAGCAAAGCAGGGTCGTTCCACCAGAAGGTTCTCCCAGCTCCGTAAATGTCGGTGCACCTTCCAGGGGGAGGGGTGCGAGCAGAGTGGGCACGGGGCCTTGCCTTCAAGAAGTCTCTAGCCTAGTCGGGTAGACTAGAGTTTGTCATTAAATGTCCTGGAGAAAAGCAGGTGAAGGGGCTGCGACAGCAAGGGCAGGGGACGTAGCTAGTTGAGATTTGGGGAGGGGTCCGGAAGAGACTTTGAAATGGAGACCTGCAGGCCACGGGGAGTCCGGCAGGGGAAGCACAGGAGGAAAGCGGTTCCCGGGGGCACAGGTAGGGTACGTGGGACACCGGCAGAGGCCCTGAGGAGGCTGGTGTCTCCAGCAGCCAGCCGAGTCCCAGGGGGTGAGCCTGGGAAGGGCCTAAGGACACGGAGACCACGCTGCGCCCCAAGACCATGGCCTTCGAGCGGTGTGTCAGTCTGTCTGGTCCTGGCCTCCCACCTTGGATTTGTGAAAGGAGGAGAAGGCGGGCAGGGAGAAATGAGGTTTCTCACTGTGAACCCCAAGGAAGTGCAAACCGTGGGGGTTGATAGTGTTCCTGTCCCCAGGAGGGGAGTCGCTGCCCTGAGCCTCCTCTAGCCTGTCACTCCCACCACTGCTGCCCCAAAAGGTTCAGGCGCCGGAGCTAACCCCTCCTGTGCTGCCGGCGGCAGCACTGAGTATCCGACCTTGGCCATGCGGGCCGGCCCCCTCGATGACTCAGCTTTCTGGACGTGAACTTGTAAAAGGTCCCCCGTCAGGAAGGAGTCAGACAGCTATAAACAGGGCCTTCCAGAAGCATCTGCTCCTGGCTCCCCTAGATTCCAGGGTGGGGCTCTGGCCAGTCAGCATTTCTGGAATTGCCTGAATGAATGGTTCGCAGCCTTTAAGTGTTGTAGTTAGAGGTTTCAGAAACTTAAACGGTCATTTCTAGTCAAGCACTTTGGGTGCAGGGTCCCCAGATAGGATAACGGCAGCTGGGTCCTCTCCCTGCTCCTCAGCCCCAGGTAGAATTCCAGGCAGGGGTCTTCCTAGCTTCCTCCTCGGGTAGAAAAAAAACAAAGGTGACTGTAGGTCTATACTTTACATTCAAAGTTGTTGTAATGATTTCTAGAAGGGCTCCAGATGTCCCCTACACCAGGGTCAAAAGAGGGGGACCCAGCTCTGGCTGGGTGGCTCAGTGGGTTAGAGCATCATCCGGTGCACCAAAGGGTTGCAGGTTCGATGCCCGATCAGGGCACATAGCTAGGTTGTGGTTTTGGTCCCTGGTTGGGGAGCATACAGGAGGCAATCAATTGATGTTTCTCTTCTCCCTCCCCTCCTCTCTTAAAAGAATCAATAAACATATCCTCAGGTGAGGATTTAAAAAAACAAAACAAAAAAAGGCGGTGCCCCAAAGGTGTACCGCTCCATGGGGAAATAAGGAGTGAAAACTTTAGAACTGGAAACTTCCTAGGAGACTGATGAGTTGAATTCAGCCTTGCCATTCCACAGACAAAGAACTGAGCCTCCGACCAGCCAAGTGTTGCTGCCAGGGCCACTCTGCTGGTAGGCCTCTGGCCGTCTGAACCTAATAATAATCCACCCTTAAATGCAAATCCAAGTGTGATGCATGAGTTTACGCAGAAAGAATCTGCTTTGGCCTTGCTTCTTCAAGTTTCCTTCCCTGCCCTCCTCACCCAGGAACAGTGGCGTGGCCGTTCCTGGGCTGACAAAGCCCTGTCCCTTCAAATGGGCTGACAAAGCTTCTCCCTGTCCCTTCAACTCCGGCTGCTCGGGGATCAGATATCTGCTTTCAGTTTAAAACAGCTTCTGGTAAAGGCCCAGCCTGGTGGTAACTTTCCGTTTTTACGATCTGAAAGAGAATTTCAGAAATTGTCTTATGATTGGATTATCAGGAAATATGAAAGACCCTTGGAAGAGATGCTCAAGGGGGGTTTATTAAAACAAATCCTTTCCCGATGTCAGGGCAGCATCCCTGGCCAGCCCCGCTCCGATCCCAAGGATAAATGGACCCTGCCGCCTCCTAGGATTGTACCAATCACACCCCATCACGTTTGACAGACTGACAAACCGCGGTTTCGGCTTTGGCTTCAACCTTCTTCTCTACCTTCCTCCAAAACTTGAAAGACTTGTTCTGGAAGCAAACAAGGCGCTAACAGTCATTTCAACCTACTTGTTATTCTATTGTTTTTACAATGAAAAGTCATTTCTGAAGCGGGTTTCTCGAAGCTCTAACGGCTAACTAGGAATCTTCAGTCATTTTCAAAGCGAGTTCATTTAAGGCATCATCCTTCCTTGCCTGCATATTAAATAGTGTGCATTAATTCAGTGATTAAGAAACCCAGATACAAGGGGGGAAAATTTAAACCCAATTACCCTACAAGAGACCTCTCCAAGTGTCACATACACTTTAGGCTTTTAACCCTTTCATTGACAACCCCTCTCCCCTAACGGGGCATTTTCTGTGGGTCACTTATACCAGATCAAGTCTTTGTTTCTCTTCTGACTGTTTTGTCCGGGGAAGAGCTCAGTATTGTCTAACGTGACCGAAAAAGGGCCACACACGTCCTCCTTAAACCACCCAGCAAACAGATTTGGTAAGTAGGGCCTCCTGCGCCGGGGGATCCGCCGACACAGACATCAAGGGCTGGCCTCGGGGTCAGCCCGTCCTTGCCCGTGTCACCAGACTGGCCTTTTGGAGAAACAGGACTCAGTTTCCCGAAGCCGTAAGATCCAGGAGCGTCTGTCTGGGCCCGGGACTGATACAGGAGCCAGGAGGAAAATCTGCAAGAGCCTAGTCTCACACCCTTTATCAAAATCCGCGGAGACAGACAGACAAGGGCAGGGGGCCCCGGCCTCTGCCCTTCACAGGAGCGTCCACTGGAGACACAGCTGAGTGTCCGGAACAGCGCTGTGGGCTCCAGCTCTGTCGCTGCCCTTCGGAAAGCACCATGGTCGCCCACACTGTCCGTCCGGTCTCTCGCTCGTCACCCTGGAAACTGACATGGGCTGGTAAAGGTCACGCAGGTAACGCCTGAACCTCCACAGATCACGCGGTTGCATTTCCAGCGGGCGTGCGCCACTAATGTCACCCATTAATTAAGAACGAATTACGAGCAGAAAGGCCTACGGACAGAACAGCCCCCTTCCCTTTCTCCCTGTTTCCACCTTCCTCTGGTCTGCAACTCAGCCGTGAGTGTCCCCACCCAAGAAGGAGGCTGGGCTTCTCTGGAAGCCGCCAGAGAGTCGTCTGGTGGCCAAACAGGGAGTTAAATTTTCAGAACAGTTGGAAAAAGAAGAAATCTCAGAAAAAGAGGCAGGTCTCCCCTGGAGGCCCCAGCGTGCTGACCCCGAACCAGAGAAACTTTCTCAGCTGATTCTGTAGTCAGAGGACTCGGAGCAGAACCCTGGAAACAGAAGGTCGGCGGGGTGCGGGTATCCTGATGATGACCGGGCCCCTTGAGGGCAGGCTGTGACATTCTGGGGGCAGAGAGAATCACACAGCTTTGTAAGAACGTCCACGTCCCCTTCAGTCTAGACGTGGACGGTGAGAGGGTACTTCCTTGAGGAGCCTTCCCCGGCCCCTTCCTGAGGTCCGGGTCCCCCGAGGACAGGCTCATTGCTGTCCTCCCCACCAGACGGGGACCCTGGTGGGAAGAGACCTCAGAGGTGTCGGCCGCCTGGCTCCCTAGTGCCTGGCACATGTGGCCACACCCCCATTTAACCCCGCTCCTTGGTTAACTGAGTCATTCAATGTCGACCAGGGGATGAAGTTGCATTTTTGCAAATACCTTTCAACTCTGCCTCAGTAGAGAGATTTCCCTGAACCAGGCCGACGCAAGCCCACAGCTAGCAAACAAGCTATGGAGACAGTGACTAAGGGAAGGCGGGCTTGGTCCTTCCGTTAGAACACACCCTGGGCTCGCCCCCCTTTCCCTCCCACGCTTGCACGAACAGGGGCATCTTCTGTCCTTTGGGAAGGCTTCCCCACCTCTCCAGTCTGACTTCTCGGATCTGATCACCAGCCGGTCAGCCGGCTCCTTTAACCCGGGCTCTCACCAGCACCGGGTCACCCGTGGGACACCCTCTCTTCCAGAGGAGTGGAGCCCCAGGAGTCCCGGGCAGTGCCTGGCTGGCGGGCTTCCCGGGGGGCGGCCACACCCACCCTGCAGTTTCCTTGCCCCCTGCCGGGTGCAGGCCAAGGCCAGGCGCCAGCAAAACCCTCAAGGTGGGCAGCATGAGGAAAGAGGGACCGGGGACCCCAGGACAAAGGCATCTGTGTCCTACCTCCTGCCCCTCATACTTTCCTACGTCAGCATCATGAGCAAACAAGGAAAACAGAGACAGGAAGGAGCAAGGTGGGACTGTCCCCAGCCTCGTCTGCCTGGCACTCGAAGGGGCAGACTCATTCAACAAGTAAAAACGGGCGTAGAATAAAAGCCCCACAGAGCTGATGGGCCCCAGCTGTCCTGGGCACACACTGCTGTCCTCCCTGACGGTGGCCTGTCCCTTCAGTAGCCTTCATCGCAGCAGCTGTATCCAGCCTCTCCCAACGCCGGTCCTACACTATCAACTGTAAGTGGACTTCTGAGCACGCTCGCAGGACGACTTGCTGATTACCGAACAGATGGGAGGCACTGTGTAAGGAGAGAGGGCAAGTGCCCAAGGCCACACAGCTGCAGTGACTCCTACGGTCCCTGGAATGGGAGCCTCTATTTTCCATTCCAGTGAGCTAACCTCACCCCTTTAACCGGATCCCGTTTGATAATAAAAACCATGGCCTGGCACCCGCGCAAAGCTCTGTAATTTTTAAACTGTGTTCGCTGCAAACCTGGCTGCATTTTCTTTGCGGCTGCCATGAGCAGACCTGAAAGGGGGCGGGGGGGGGCGTGCAGCAGCGGGGGGGAGACAGCCCTTGTGACTCTCCCCTATTTAAGAAGAAAAAACTGCAGCCTACCAGACCAAGGAACTCTGATTTACTGCTCTTCCCAGCAGGTCACTTTTAGGTTGTGATCTGGAAAGAAATCCTCAGGCCAGTCCAAACTCAAATCATTACACGCATCCAAATTTGACCCCTAATAAAATAAGAGGGTGCGATAGCAGAGAAGCCAGATAAAGCCAAAAATACCCTACGGCAATAACCACTTGTCATCATCCCGTTGCCCTCCACAGGGGAGTATCTGACCGAGAAACTCCCGCCCCCACGTTAGAGCCCTCAGTTCCGTGCCCCGCTCTGACTGCTTGCTGGCGCCCCCTCCACCCCAGGCCCCCCCTTCCGGAATGCAATCGGGCCCCGTGATCCCCTCTCTCAGAGCCCAGCTCCGGGGCCCCGCCATCATGAACCTCTGACTTCGCACCCCAGCACCCCACTCGCTGGCTCCTACCCAATTCTCTTCCTCGATTCTCCCCCTTCAGCTCGGACGTGGCAGAAAGAGGCCCGAGTTGGCCAGCATGTGTCACTTTGCTGTAGCTCAGTTTTGCCCTCTATGAAACGAGACAGCCTTTTCCTACCTTCAAAGGAGAACTAAGAGGAACAAATGAGAGAACATAGGCTGAAACAATACAAAAATATTGCAATACACTATGGCAACGGCAACATACAGGTTTAACCAGGCATTCAAGTAATAACACTTTCAGAGGTGATGACAGGAGCTAATACGAACTGAGTGCTTACCGTGTACCTGACCCTCTTCCTAACACCCCAGTGTGTCATGATTAATTCCCATAGCAACAGGTGGGTACTGTTACTATCCCCTTTTCGCAGATGAGAAAAATAAGGCACAGAAAGGTTTCCGTAACTTCACCAGGTGCCACCCCCGGCAGTCTGGCCCCGCACGTGTGCTGCTAACCCTGGACCATTCTATTCTTAATCATTAGGCATGCTGCCTCTGACGCGACCTGTCATCAGCTGGGCATCGTGAAGGCTGATGAAAGCCACCCACAAACATGATCCCACCTGAGCTTCTCAACAGCCCCGTCAAGCAGGTAAACGGATGACAGGATTCTAGGAGACTAACAGTAGTCTCTCAGACACGGAGACACCAGCCCAGGGAAATAACGCGCACGAGGTTTCGAGCTGGTTAATGGTGGGACGTGGACTTAAATTCATGGACGTTCCCCACCCTTCGCCCAGTCTGGAGCCCTTTTGAGAGGCTCCTCCACGCCAGAACCAGCCTGATATGCACACACCCTCCCCCCGCCCCGCCCACAGGAGCAGCCAAGCGCAGCCTTCACAGCCACGCCAGGGCGCAAAAACTGTGGCTACACGGAGAGATCAGGTCAGGGGCTTCTGGCAGCCAGACCCCAGGGTGCTGCAGCTTTCTGAGCCTCCCACTGGGTGTGCCCAATGGGTGGCGAGGCTGGTGGCCCCAGAGGAAGTCCTCTCAGTGACACGAAGCTGCGGCCCCCGACTTGACCCACGACGGCCAGATGTTTCCTAAACCTATTACGCAACGATTGCTTCAACCGACCTGCTGCTGGGATTTCTCTTTTTCAACATGTTTTGTTTTCTCTTCCGAGAGAAAGCATGAATGGGAAAGCATAACACCTTGTAGTAACCAGACGACGGCCCTCCCTGCCTGTCTGGGGCCGTGGGTAGGGTCGGGGATGTTTGCAAAGTCATCTGCTGCGAGTCAATTTTGGCTTCCAGAGTGACTAACAATCTCAGCAGTCAGGAGGGGGTGGGGAGCTGTGCAACTGAGGGCCACTGTCTGTTACGGGGGCAGGAGCCAACTAAAGAGTGACCAGTTGAGAACCCCCGAGGGATGCTCCCAGCAGGCCCCAGACTTTATCGCAGCCCGAGCACCCCAGGGACCAGGCAGCCCAGACCTTGTGCCCACTTGAAGGTAAATATCAAGTTGGGCCTTTTTTCTCTTTAAAGGGACCTAGTTCTGTCACCTAAGCTCAGGGTCTAATTAGAGGGAGCACACTCTGAGGACAGGGACTGACTTTTGTTGCCCGGTGTCAAGCACAGTAACTGTGCTTGACACAACTACTCATCCGATACAACTGTGGCTTGGGGGTTCTACCGCAAAAAAAGGGGCAAACCAAAGGGCAGAAAAAGTCTTTTTGTGGCCAAGGCACATTAAGGAATCAACAAAAATAACACAAAAAATAAAAACGAGCAATTTGTTTAATGGCAGCTTTAAAGCACTTTTCGTCACATGTCTTGAAAACAGCTGCGCCTTCACTCACTCGGCCCCACTCACGGAGCACCTTTCTGTGACCCGCTCTAGGGGACCAGCTGTGTTTGCGAGTGTGCAGCAGGGTGTCTGGGTCTCTGCGCACGCCCCACGCGGGAGTTCAGGATTTGTTCTGAAGGCAGCAGGGACAGGTAGGGGAGCAGGAGATGGGGAGACCGCACCCTCTGTGAACTGCAGACCTGGGGCTGCTCCTTGCCCCGCCCCGCCCCTCGGTGCCCCCGCAACTGGCCATGCTGTGCTACACCCGGAAGAATGGGCTGGATTTTCCTTGAACAGGATCCCGGGTTGATAATAAACACCATGGCCTGGTACCTACCTACAGCCCGAAGCTTTTTTAAAGGTAGAAAACCTGTTCACTGCAAACCTGGCTGCATCTTCTTCCAAGATGCAGTAAGTGCACAAGAGGGCGTTGTCACTCTGCCCCAGCGGTTTTCACCCTTTTCCATCTCACGGCACACAGAAGCGAGTTACTGAAATTCTGCAGCGCACCAAAAACTATTTTCTATTTTTGCCAATCTGACCAAAAAATAGGTATAATTTTGATTCATTCATACCGGACGGTTATTGTTATGTTGGCCGTTGTCATTTTTTTATTTGACAATCTAAGGGAAAAGAGGTCAGGGCCCCTGACTAAACAGTCAGGTGTTGCGTGTTTTAAGAATTCTTACGGCGCGCTGGCTGAAAATCACTGCTCCAACCTATTGAAGAGAAAACCGAAGCCGCCAGGGCGCCAGCCGGCTCCGGGCCGCAGTGAGCAGGACCCGCTATGCACGGCTTGTGGTGGCTCAATGAACGAACGCTTCCGTGAGCGACTTACTGTGCACCTGCTACTGCTTCTGGTGAGGGAAATACACCAGAGAGAACAAGACGGCAAAAACCCCCTGCCCACTGGCATCTTACAGGTGAATGAGGGGAGAGACACCATGAACAATAGAAATAATATCACAGGTATCCATAAAATACATAAACAATATAAATAACATAACTACAAATTAAATTAAAATAAACAATATACATAATGACTATAATTAGATGGTATGGCACTTCAGAAGGTAATAAATGCTGTGGAGAAAAACGAAGCGCGGCCAGGTCGGAGGGCAGTGTGGGGGAGGGGCAGGCCTATGGCGCTGAAGCTCGGGGGGCCAGGGAAGCTGTCAGTGAAAAGGAGACAGTGGGGTCCCCTGAACCAGGGCGCGGTGGGGGCGGGGTGGGGGGGAGACAGGGAAAAAACGGCAAATTCAAAAGGTGTCGATGAGGCAGGAACGGAAGCACATGGTGGAGGGAGGGCAAGGGGCGGCAGGAGAGAAACTGATGACAACCACTAAGTTTCTGAGACAGGCGCCCAGTTCAAGCACGGGCCGGGGGCAGGTCCGGGTGTCCACACTGGACACACCAAGGCCGAGGAGCCCAGGAGGCCGTCAGCTGGACGCGTCGGCGAGGCAACTGGATACCCAGCTCCCGGAGAGACTGGACCAGAAGCCCATCTGCGAGTTATCAGGACCCGGGCGAAAACTGAGACGCGTGTCCTGCGGAAGAAAAGGGGATGGAGGGCACCATTCTGAGGGAGGCCAGGGGCTGCCAAGGGGCTGAGCAGTAGCTGGACTCAAAGGGGAAACCAGGAGAGCCGGGGGGTCCCGAGGGCCCCCTCACAGGGAGGTGTCTGGGTCGCAGCAGCAGAGGGACCAGGAGAACAATGACAAAGCTCATCTTGGAGCTGGGAGCGGTGGGAACAAACGCCAGAGGCCTGGGGGCGACAAGGTGAGGGAGTAGAGACCCAGTGTCAATGATCCTTCCGTACCATCTATTATTTTAATGACAAAAAAATTAAAAGAGCAGCCAGAGTCTGTCTGTTTCCAGGAAGAAAGAGGGTGGCCCTTGGGGCACATGAGGTCCAGATGCGATGTCCGTGGTTTGTTTGCTTATTTTAGATGGACAGCCTTGGGCATCGATAAATGATTTTGAGAAGGAACCCACTGGGCGGGGGGTGGGGGGGCCGGGCCAGGGTCTAAAGATACTGGAACCGGGTTCCTCCAGAGGGAGATGACCAAAATAGCCGCCACCACGGCCACTTAGAGAGTGTACGCCCCGGTCTCTGCGTGTGTTGCCGCGTGTAATCCTTCCAACAGCCCTGTGAAGCAGGCGCTGGTATTCAGTGGCCCCACTTTGCACACAGGAAAACTGAGCTCAGAGGGGTCAAGTCCTGTGCCTCAGGTGTGGGGCCAGGATTCAACTCCAGGTGTGAAGGTATTCCCACACAGCGCCCTTCCCTGCCCCCGATGAGTCACACAAGAGGAAGACGCACCCTCTTACCTTATGTAAGAGGAGGGGTGGGGGTCAGAGGGCAAGTGGGAAGGACAGTGACAGGAAGGTGACTTTGCTTGGGGTCCTGGTTCCTCTATGAACCGGGAAGCAAGCTGCCATGTAGCGGAGGCTGGAAAAAGTGGAGGGGGCCGGGGGTTTCAGGAACAAGAACATGGCCTGAAGCCGCTCTTGGGGAGGATGGAAGCCTGACCAGAACACCTGGAGGGACACGCTGGGGGCCCAAGAGGCTCGGGCACACAGTCACCTACAGTCTGTCCGCGGTCAGGGTCTGGACAGGCCAGTGCTGGAAGAACCAAAGACAGAGAAACTGAAGGCCCAGTGGCAGCAGTGAGGGGCCAGGAGCCAGGCCAGATGAGGATGACAGGACAGGATGGAAAGGGGGGAGCCCAGCACAGGGGACAGTGAGAAAGCTGTGGCCGGGCTATGAGGTGTCCGAATTCAGGATTTCAGAGCGGGGAAGGACCAGGCCCCAGGAGTTAAAGGCCATGGGCCGTCGACCTGAGGGGCGTGGAGATCAGAGGGATTTGAATGTGAGTCAGGCAGTGACGGACAGGAGCCGTTCTTAGGGTGACAACTGTTAGCCACACCAAAGTGCGCAGAGAATGGGGGAAAGCGACTACATCTCGTGGATGACGAGGAAGATGACGCCGGAAGGTGGAGACCATTCCCTACACAGCAGGCGCTGTGCTAAGAGCTTTGGGCGTGTGACCCTTACTGCCCTTCTCTGGGGTAGCACGGCTCTTTCCCCATTTTCGCACCTGGGGAAACGGGGCACAGCCAGGTGAAGAGACCTAAGCAGTAACTGGCACCCGGTCCAAGCCGTCTGGCCCAGGGACCACACGCAAACCATTCTACCTCCTGCCTCTCGGCACGAGGACTCAGGCTGGAGCCTCAGGTGAGTGGGTGACAGGAAAGCGAAAGCGGATGGCAGGAGCCTCAAAGGGGAAGGACAGGTTCATAGGAGGACGGTGGAGTAACGGAGAGAAGGAAGCGGTCCCAACCCCCACCCGGTCCCGAACACAAAAGCGCCTGCGTTTAAGCTGACTCCCTTGGATTTCTGTCCAGAAGCGGATAGGGAGCCCGTTACCAAGAACTCCCACAGGTACAGTGGGAAACGAGGGAAGAAGGAAGCAATGGAAAGCCGGACCAGGACAGAGAAAGCAGGAAGAAAATTAGTATCTGCACTTTACAGATAAGGAAATTAAAACTCAGAAAAGGTACGTGTCCTGCTCAACCAGGAAGTCAAAGCCTGGGTTCTGAATCTCCCCAAGAAAGTTCCCTGAGGGTGAGAAATCCCAGCCCAAAAGGCACTAGAGGGAACGATTACAGTTAAACAAGACAAAGTGATAGACACATCCCTCCTATGAAAAATGTCTGCTCTGAACTTCAAGGTGGGGGAGGGGAGGGGTGGGGAGAGGGGGAGGGGGAGGCGGGGCGGGGCAGGCTTTGGGTGAGACAGAGCTCCCATGCCCCACCCCCTGAGTGCTCCCGCAAATATGCCTGTGGCCAGCACCCATGGGACCAGATAAATCGTAGAAGATGAAAAACAAAGAAACTTCTTTGAGAGGGAAAGGTTGGGTGCTAGAGGAGATAGGAAAAGACCCAGAAAGTTCTGGGGTTTAGGGTTCAAAAGAGACCTTCAAAGGCTTCATTCAACACCAGCAAGCCCGTTCATCCAGTGGGTCAGGGAAAGGCAACCTCCTGAAGTTGGAAGGGGGTCAAGACCCAAGCCTGTCCTCACGCGGAAGTGGGGCACAGCCGTCGTGATGAGATGGCCGCCGGTAGCTAAACCGTGCCCAGATGGAACCCAGGGAAGGGATGGGGAGCACGCCGCACAGAGCACGGCTCTCCCTTCCCCGCAGCAAGCCCCGCACGCCTGCGTGCCGCCTGTCACCTAAATCCCCCAAACGCCTCTCTCTACAAAAGAGCAGAAGTCACCTGAGGCCATTGTCACGGCCCACTATACTGCTAGGGGCTTCCCTCCCAGCCCTCTGCCCAGCCCACCCCTCCCCCACTTCCAGGCAGAGCGGGGCAGCTGCAGGCAGGAAAGTGGCCTCGTGGGGCCAGGTGCTGACACTGGGACTGTGTGAGATCCCTGCTCCTTCAGCAGCAGGTAGGTATGCAGGCCTCAGGTGCCACTGAGGGTGCCAGTACACAGCCTGGGACTTCATGACACAAAGACTAGGACAAACGTTCAAGAGTGCTCCTTTTCTGACTCCACACCCCGCTCCTAAATCCACCTTTTAGAAAAGTACCTCCCAGTGAAGAACAGAAAAGGAGGGGGGGGGGTGGAATCCGAAGGAGACAAGACGGGCAGGGGAGACAGAAAAATCACTATAATTTTCTTGCAAGAACTAGAGCAATGTGGGATCTCACACCCTTTTGAAGTTCAATGGCATCTGGCACACCATACTTCGTTTCAAAAGCAATGAAATGGGTGGGACGGGACTCTGGCAGTTGCCGTCCCTGCGCCAAGCACCTTCCTCCCAGTCAACCTGCACAGCTCGGACGGAGAGGTGCAGCCTCAGAAGTCAAGGAATGCTGGGTCGTCCCGGCACCGGCCTGGCTTAGTGCTGCTCAGAGCTCAGCAGGGCCAGCTCCAACCTCCCCCCGGCCCGAGGGCCAGCCCGAGGCCTCCAAAGGGCTCAGCAGCCCCAGGCTCCCGGAGAGAAGGCTGTCAGCCATCTACCCTGCACCCCGGCTGGGAAGGAGGGCTCTTCCTGGCAGAGCTCAGGGCAGCCGTTCCCCTGACAAGCCAAGCAAGAGAAGGGCCGTGAAAAGGGTCAGCGGATGTTCCCTCGCTTCGAATCTTTCCTGTTTCCTTTTGGCCCTGCTCACTCCATGGCACGGGACTCGGCATGGTCCGCTGCGGTGTGCCTAATCTGGTTGGAATTTCCTCCTCCACCCACCTGGCATTCTCCCCACAGTCTTGAGCACTCCCGACCAGGGGTGCTCACTTCCACCCGGAGTGCTGGTCTACCTGCCCCTTCGGAGCACCAGGGAGAAGGTCATGGGAAGCCTGCTGCAAACCCCACACGGAAAGGAGTGAGTGCTTGCCAACGGTTTGGAGAAAGCCCTAGGGAGCCCCCACACTCTCTCCCTCGCCCCACTGCGGGGGCTCAGAATCAACGGGAGAAAACACACAGCCATGACTCCCCGGAGCCCGGCCCTTCACAGATCAGTGAACATTCACATCCCACCACCGTGAAACCAGGTGACAGAGGGAGACACAGGAAGGGGCTGAAAAGTTGCCAAAGGGCTTCCAAACACCCATTTACACAATTACAGGCGGATGACAGCAGGGGCTAGTGATCATCAGCTTCAGTGTACTTCACACTGTTTTGGCCACAACCCTAGCCACGCAGGGACACACACACACGTGCGCACACACACATGCACACACACAGAGCCCAAACCCAACTTCGCAGAACAGCACTTCCCCTCATTGCATGGTTCTCACAGTGACATTGGGGGTGGGATGAGGGTTTATGGGAAAGTGCATTTACTATTATAACTTGAAGCATTAGCAAGGCTGGCTTTCTGGACATATGGCCATAAAACCAAGCAGCTTGCTTGTACCCTGTGGCCCACCCTATCTAGGACAGAAGAGTTGGAAAAAGCGGGCCCACTCAACGCTCTTATTTAACACACAACATCAAAGTGAAAGATGTGTGCCTTCGAATAATTAAAGAAAACTTTTTCTTCCAAGATACGATTTCCATCGATGTGACTTCAGCTGCCATGATTACTTAAAATTTCAAGTAACATAAAAGAGAACAATGGGTGTTCTGTGTTCGTAGAAAGGGGGGCAGGTTAAAATTGGGGAGAAATACTGAACTGGCCCACAGGCCCGATTTACCTGCCAGTGGTGAAACGAAGGGACAGAACGGTGCCTGAGGCATGAAGCAAGTCAGGGGCAGGGCTTGAAACCCAAGCCAGGGCTTCTCACTGGATTACTCACAACCTCCATCATCCAGAACATTTAAAAACACAGTCAAGGTCCCTCCAAGCGAAGCTCTGCCATGACCGAAGCACGGACGAGTCCCCGATGCATCGGGCTGTGCACAGACAAGCACGCTGACCTTGGCAGGCCTGGGCACCCGGAGGCAGCCCCGCCAGGTCCTGGAAGGTGCTCACACACTTAACTCTCTCCGTGCCTTTTGTCTCGGCTGAAAAAACACAAAGGAATAAGCCTTCCTACCCCTTCCGAAAATGGAGCGAGCAAAGAGAGGTGCTTTAAAACTAAACCTGAGTGCTTGAAAACAGAACCACTATGAGTCATGGCATTCAGAGTCAGAGTTAGAATCCCAGAACTCAGAGGACCTCACGCATCCGCTGACCCGAGCCTCCATTCTCCGGTCAAGCCCTATAAGGTGACGACGGCCAGACCAGTTCCTTCTGCCACACACTGTGTTAACCTGTCCACTGGAGAGAACTGCCACAGAACGCAACACTAAGTACACAGTGACATCTGGATCAACATACACCAGCGTTTAAGGGCCAGAGGGAGGGCAGCGAGGAAACTGAACACAGAACACACAACTAAAACACGTGAGACGCATGCCTCTGTAAAGCGTCCGAGGGAGCTCAAAAGGCATGACTCCTTTGTACTAATGCTCCTCAAGAGAAGCTCAACTGATGCTCCAAACCAACCTTGCAGCGCAGAGGCCAGGGGCCTCAGAAGGGGTGCGGGACTCTGACGGCAGGCTCACCGCCCCGACCCACTTGGTCTGCTGCCTGCTCAGATAACGTCTCCCTGCTCCTGACATTCCCTGCGCCCTGTCCAAAGCACTTGAGACAACAGCTTCAAATACGAGGAATTTTACTGTGCGGGAGGGATTCTTTCCTATGCAAATGCCACCTGGTATCTCTCCAGGGTGTTTCCTGGAGGAGCCCCCAAAAGCTAAGAGACAAGCCCTCCTCCATCCCCTCCTAACCCTGACAGGCAAAGGCCATTCCCACAATTCCCCATGGAGACACTGAAGGGACAGAAGGGGTGAAGCTCAGAGCCAGCAGCACAGACTCCGGGCCTCACCTGACTGTAAATGCCCCTGCCTTCTCTCACGGGGCGGGCGCCTCTCCAGCCACGGGCCTGCCAGCTCTGAGAGCTGCCAGGGCGGGGAAACCCTCTTGAATTGGACATTCTGGCCTTCAGGCGGCTCACGTGGGGCCAGCCTCAGTCATACGATACAGCTGCCGGTGGTGGTGGCAGCGGGGGGGGCCTTGGGCCCTGCCTTTCACCATAACTGCCACCTAGAGAGCCCCCCCCACCCCGCCCCGATCTTCCAAAGCACAGTGGGGCTGGAGTCAGAGGTGACAGGTGGAGTGTAAGCCTTGGGAAGGTTAATCAGTGCGCCTGTCTGTGCTTCGGCTTCTTCACCTGATCATCGCCAGAGCTGCTGTATGAATTAGATGAGTTATGCCCACACAAATACAATCAAATACAATGTGTCAATAGTAGTAGTTCTTCTCCGCACTAACTAGTCTATACCCTGGGCAGTCGGTGCCCTGACAGGCTGACAGAAGGCAGCTCTCTGTCAAACGGACAGTATCTATCTGGCTAAAACTGTCTCTTTGCAGAGACGCATTAAAAGCAAAAAAAAAAAAACAAACCCCCCAAACCCAAAAAAACCCACCTGGGGAAGTGTCCGCGAACTGATTGCCTATTATTACACAACCCACAGTCAGAGCTCTACAGCAGCACACACTCTCCCTGCCTGCCCTTCTCTCTGCTACAAAAAGAGAAGGCAAATGTCACTGCAGGTCTCACTGCCTCTCTGCTGCTCAGCTGCCCAAACTCCAGGGAGTGGGGTGCAGAGCCCTAAGGAACGGGGATCACAAGGAGCGCCGCCGAACCGGCACCCTCAAGAGAGCTGCCAAGACCCAAGAGAAGCCCTGCCACTCCCAGGACCCCCAAAACACCCAGGGAGCAGGAGCTCCACGCCAGGACCGGAGGGCACGCGGCCCGTCGTGGGCCACGTTTCTAAGCGCGAGCGTGGTTAGCGCTCCCCGGCGGCCAGCTCCCTCGGAAACCGCGCACGTGTGGGCAGCCCGCGCCACCCATCACCGGCGGCAGACTCCTCTCGCTGCGCCTCGGACACCGGGCGCGCCAGCAGGGGCCGCGATGAGCCGGGACGCCAAAACCCTCGGATCGCGTGGGCAGGCGTGGTAAGACTCTGCAAAGCTGCACCGATCGCCTCCCTCGGGAACCACGCACGCACGCGCGCTCTCCTCTCTGCTTGCTCCGTCCGTAAAGTCTCCTCGCGCCTCACCTTCACTGAGTCTACCGGGTACATGACGGTGTGCTCCAGGATCCCGGCCATCGCTCCGGCTGTCATGTGGGTGGATAAGGAGGCGCTGGTCGGCAGGTTCTCATAGTCCTCCGACCCGGCGTCCTTGCTGCCGCCGCCGCCATCTCGGCTGTCCCCATCCATCCTGCGCCCCACAGTCTGGCTCCCCACGCCGCCGCAGCGCAGCTCCATTCGCCAGCTCTGCGGGCCGCGGGAGGCTGCAGGAGGTGGGCAGGGAGGGGGAGGGGGCGAAAAACTTCACTTCTTAAAGTGGGAACCACCTCCCGGGTGCTGCGGCGCCTGACGCCATGGCGGGCTGGGGTGGAGCGGAGGGGCCTGAGACACCAATCACTGGAAAAGAAGAGGCAGGCCGCGACTGCGCCATTGGTGTGGGAGCCCGTGGGGACCCGCCTCCTTGTGTGACGTCACCGTCCAGTGCAAATTTCTAAGCAACCGGACGGGGGCGAGAAGAGACGTTGGGGTGTCCCGGGAAGTTGTAACACCTCGAGGGTGGTGCTGCCTCGCCTGGAGGAGGCAGTAGGGGCGGTCCCTGGAGAGGGTCAGCGGGGCCATGGAAGGTGTATGCATAGGGCTGAAGGAAGAGGGGGAACAGTGGCTCAGGGGAAATAGGTCCCCAGAGCCCAGGGTTTTGCAAACAGCATTGCTCAGCAAGCGCTGGCATTCCTAAGCCCTGGGGGTGGGGAGGGAGTTACTGCAAATGTCACCATGGAGCAGTTGTGGTGGCGGGAGAAGGGGGAGGGAAGAGGTAGGGTGGCATGTGGGAGGGCAGTTCTAGAATTGAGGACTGCTCCATAGCCGTGGTGCACCCCTTTTTGTGCAACACGAGGGCATATACCCAAGGGGGCAGCGTTAAAACTCAAGGTCCTGTGATAGGCTGCTTGGTCGGGGTGGGGGTGGGGGAAATACCAATTAATATGAAATTTTTCCTCTCACTGTAGACACAATAGAGAGCTAAATTTGTTCCTCCCGTTTTTCTCACAAAGAGGCTAAATCCACCATGCACTGAACTGACCACGACACTAAGTAGTAACCAAGATGGAACCCTTCTGAGCAGGCCCCTCCAGCCCAACTTCCTCGCAGCCCATATGCCCGAAAGTCTAGAGGCTTGATCCCATGGTAGGGCTGCAAAGTGGCTGGGAGCAACATCTTACAGCCTTGCATCTAGCTTCCTGTCTTCTAAGACTCCGGTCCCCTAGTCCTTAAATTCATCCCAAGCTGGCTTCTTCATTTTAACCTAAATAGCACTGTCTTGCTCCATGTGGGGGAAGGGGAAGGAATCAGAAAATAGGGGCGTGACCTGCTTATGGAAGTTGCCATGGAAGCATGGCATTTGTAAATCTAAACATACGCACATGTTCTGGGGCTGAAGATTTGGCTCTAGCTGCACCAGACACCTTATCCAGCGAAAACTTCTGGTTGGGAAAGCTGGGCCCCAAGATATGAAAGGGAGGAGCCCCTGAAGATGGCTCAGCCTGCACTTTACCCTCTCCCTGGTCCCGAGGTTCAGGTTACAACAACCCTGGCAGCTCTCAGGAATTTGAGATTCAGTGATGTGAGCCTCGTCAACAGAGCCTTCACGGCCAAGGGCCTCCATTGCCCCGTTTTTGATGGCTGCCAATAGCGGCTCACAGTGTGAGTGTGAGGGTGTGACAGACAGAAACAAGCTCTACGTGTAGTGTTTGCTAGAGAGGACCTTACCTGCTTTTACCAAAGGCATTATTTTAAAATGGCAGCAGTACGGTTTGCTAAGCCGTATAGGCGCCGGTGCCTGCCCGTGGTGCCCTCGGTGAACAAAGCCTGGACGTTCTACCAGTCCTTTTTGAGTAACGACACCAGGAAACTGACTGCTAAGTGGATGTTGTACACAAGCTCATCACCTGTCACCTTCACGTGGCCAACAGCCACTACCAGACATAGCAGCTTCTTCACGTGGAACTTGATTGTGGATTTCCCTCCATCGACTTTGGCCGCCATGTTCCCACCGTGGTTCAGCAGGGAGGGAACCTGCCAGCCTCATTCAGGCCCGGACCCAGGATTCCTGGGACCTGCTTGATCAGAAACCCTGGAGCCAAAAAAAGGCACCATCCCTCCTGGCCAGCTTGTGGACCGCTCCTTATTCTTGCTGGCTTCCTTCAGCACCCTGGTGTCCATGTGGGGTGTGTCCAAGGCCTTGGCCTCGTCACAGTGCTGCTGGCCCCCCAGAACACAGGCCGAGGACTGGAGGTGGGGGGTGGACTTAAGCCTAACGGTGCCTGGGAAACGCTTGTCCTCCAAGGGTCACCATTCTTCAAACTGATTTGCAGCTCCACTATCACCCAAAACTTGCGGCCACTTGCGCTGGTTTCCGTGCAGGACTTCCCGCACCGCCTCGCACCGGGCGCCGCGGGAGACTTCGCCTCTCCTGGTTCCCCACACCACAAAAACCAGAAAAGAGCCCAAAGGCGATTTTTAAGAAACAATGAGAAAAAGCTGTTGATATTCATTTTAAAATGGATACCCTTTAACCAGTACACATTAACCCATTATCCTGCATCCAGAAATGTGACCCAAGACTCTGAAAATGCATGGTGCTCTTCTTCAAAGCAGTATTTACTGTCATAAATAATTGGAAGTGACCCATATGTTCAACTAGAGAGGAGTGGATAAGTAAATGATGGCACACGTATTAGAGAAATATGATGGGGCCATTGAAAATTGTGGTTACATTGTGCAACATGGGAAATGGTGACGCATGTTAGGTTAAGAAAACAAAACAAGATTTTATAAACGTTACATTTATAAAAGAGTAAATGTGCACATCAAAAGAGGCGCGTGGTTGCAGTGACAGTGATGTAAGATTACAGGTAACTATTTTTTACTGTGTTTTTCATACTTAAAGGATCCTTGTATTATTTTCCTCATTAAAAAATGAAAATGAATCATTCTTTTTACGATATAATCTCCCAATGGATGGGAAAGTCTCTGAACTTTGCCATGGTGATATTAGTGGAGAGAGGTCACCTTGGGGTTAAGAGGACTCTTAGCAAATAAGAACATGCCCATAATCTTCAGGGACACAAGTTTTTTTTTTTTTTGGTTTCTTTTTCGTTTTTTAATTTTATTAAGTAAATGTTAATCCAGAACCACTTAGAAAACCTCTGGGATATTTATTATAAACAATATCACTTTCGTACCATATATGGTAGGTGCAGTGGCTTGGCACTCAGTGCCCACCCGGAACCCCTCCTTGTACAGCAGTGTCCAGAAAATTTTGAACTATGTTTCTCAGACGCCTTTGCAGTTCAGAGCCTAGAGTGAATTCTCTTCTGCCAATGAGATGGGCTGGGGAGACCCGGGAGGCGGGAGGGAGACAGAGGCCGCCTTCCCGCTGCTTGGATGTCCCGTTGCCGAGCAACGTCATAGATGCGTACTTGGGTCAGGAGCAGTCGGAGAGGGCAGTGGCTCCCCCATTGAAACAGCGCTGAAGGGTCTGGTCACCACGTTTGAGACAATGTGGCCGTGGGAGCGGCAACGGTGATGGTGCCGCCTCCTGATCCCTGCACCGTGGCTTCAGCAGACGGCCCTCCTCACCGGGGTGGCGGAGGTTCCCGTGGGAGGCCAGTTTGACCCTGTGAATCTGAGGGTCATCCCTGGAGGCCCAGCACAGGGTCAGCAGCTCGCCCGCGCCAACAGTACCGTGCACGGTAGACAAAGCCGGCTTAGAGATGGGTTACGACCCCGACACTGTAACCCCGCGCTTTGGCCACGCTGCCAGCAAGGAGGGAGCAGTGCGGCGACCCAGGACCACGGCAGTGATCCTCTCCTATGAGCAGAGCCAGGAGACTCAGAATGAGTTTCCGGTTCCGCCGGAGCCTTTTGTCAAGTCCCTGAGCGTTGACGACGTTGTGAAGATGTCATCATCCTGCCCTAGCCTAACTGGGAGCCAAGCTCCACACAGAAAGGGGAAGCTGTGGAGGGTGTCCGGTGAAGAGCACCGGACTTGGAGTCATGGGCCCTTCAAGCCCTGCTACTACCGTTTACTAGCTGTGTGCTTCTGACCCGTTTGGCAAGCATGCTTTCTTGTCTGCTGACCATGGGCAGTGATACTTACTTAACACATAGTGAGTAACATATAGGGAAAACGTAGAATAAAATCTCATGGTGAAGTATATATAATTTGGAGGCGCTGGGAGGAAAGAAGACAGGAGTTATGGATGCAGAGGGAAGAGGTCCCGGGCTTTCTCCAAAGTCCTGTTTTGTTTTGTTTTCTTTTCTTTTCTTTCCGAGTAATTGCTCCAGACCTGAAGTCTGCCTGGTCGCACAGATATCGTAACACCCTACCCAGAATTTAGCCAGGGCTGCGTCTCCCACCGGGGCCCCAGCATTCCTCTGCCAGGCAGGAGGCCCCTTCCCTGGAGCAACGGTGGGGGTGGGGGGAGGGGGTGCGACCGCTCCTAGGGCACCACGTGGTGTGGCCCCAGGGTGGAGGGCGTGGCTCTCTGTCTTTGTTTTTCGCCACAGATGCCATCCACAACCCCAAGAATTTTAAGTCACATTTCTGTGTGGGGAGGGCTGTGAGGGCCCCTGGACAGGCGGGTCCCTCCCTCATATACAGCTCTGTCCTGGGATCCCAGAATCCCTTGATTTTCCAAGGACAGCACTGTGTTTCCTAAAAGCTTATCTGTGATTCATACTGAGGCATGAGTCTCACACTGAGAAAAAAAAGGAGACAGAAGAAAAACTAGCCCCACTCTGGAGACCCAGGGCAAGTAAGGAAGGGCTGGGAGCTAGCCTTGGCTCACTGCACCAGGCGTTCTTTACGGAGGGTGCTGACTGGCAGGGTCAGAGCTGGGGGCTGATGGAAGAGTTGGCCCCTGCGGAATCCAAGCGTTCCCTGTGATGTGGGCCGGGTCCCGCTGCTGCCAGTTGTCCTCTGACTCCCGTGATGTCCTCCTCAGCAGCTGCCCCTGCACTTTGCACTTTCTCCGGTAAGCCCCAACGATTCCAGCTGTCCGCTCAGCACATCGGGGGCCACCCTGTCCCGGCACTGCCCTTATATCCACTCTCATTCAAGAGTCTGCCCCTGTTGGATGGCTCAAGGCCCCAGAGGTGGACAGAGCGGGCGGCACAGGAGGGCTGGGGCCCCGGTGGAGGCAAAGCACGGGCTGAATTCTGGGTGGGATGTGACATATTTGTGCATTTGCACGGGTGGGCCTTGGGCCATCCTTAGCCACCCACCCCAAGAGCTCACCTCTGTCATTTTTTGCTCTCCTCGCCTTTCCCCCGCAAGTATTCTCAGTCCTCTAATATAAAATCCCCCCTCCCTGCTGCCCACCTTAAGCTATGGTCCTATTTCTCTCCTGGTCCTGAAGTCCCTGAAAGAATGATCTTCCCTTGGCAGCCTCTCCTTTCTCACAGTGCGCTCCCTCGTGAAGCCTCGGGCTGGCAGGGTCTCACACCTGCTCTTTTTAAAAGGAGCCCTCGACAAGGTTGCCCGGGACATGAATGCTCAACCGGCCCCCTCCCGTAGCGGGACCCCGTGACCTCTGCCTCCTCGGGAATCCCTCTCTCACTCTAGCTCCCTTCCTGCCCTTCCCGCGGGGCCCTCGGTCTCCTTCTCCTCCTCTCCTTCCTCGGCACACTCCGTCCTCTGAGTGCCTCTCCTCACTTCTTGGGTCTCTCTTCCACTCCCACGTTCCTGTCACCACCCCTGGTTCTGTTTTAAATCCTGACCCCTCCTCTGCATCCCAGTCCCACATTTTCATGGGCCTTCCAGACAGCTCCACCCAAAAGCCCCAGCAGAACCGAAAGCTCAGAAAGTGTATCAGTGTCCTGGGGCTGCCGTCACCAAAGTCCGCAAACTGTGTGCCCTGAAACAACAGACATATGGCTCTCTCGTGGTTCTTGAGACTAGAC
>PVJD01009149.1:0-65738 GCA_004026545.1 Mormoops blainvillei | reverse complement strand
CTGACTTAGAATGGAAATATTTGCCAAAATGGAGAAAAAAATTGTATCACTGACCCCCAGAGACCAGAATGTAAACGTATTACATTTCTTTTTTCGTCTAAAGCCTACCATAAAGAATTTTTCCTGCCCATTATTTCAGCAGCTTCTAAATATTTCAGTCAGTTTGCAGCCTCAGCAGGCTGGTAACGAGCGAACGAACCGGTCCTTAGCCTTAGAAAAAAGGTCACTTAAGGTAATTGATGGAACCATTTTTTAGGTGCAGCTATTCAAGTATCTATTTTGGATACATGTCAGAATCTCCAGTGTTAAAAGTTACCAGAATTGGGCAAAGCACATTTCATTTCCTCAGGGATGTGACTAGTTTTCATAACTGCTAGTGCTGCATTCTGGGAAGAATGTGGGTTTTCAGCCCCGGAATAAGGCTGGGATCCCAGGCCCACCCCTCCGACACCGGGGGCCCTGTCCCCGCTTCCCTGAGCCTCAGTCCCTTTATGTATAAAATTGACGGTTTAAATAAGATGCCGCATATGCAGGGTCTGCTCAGACTCACCTGCAGTGACCCTCCTGCTGCTTTCGATGGACATAGTCACAGAAATCGATACTTTTTGATTTATAGTGTAGAGATATATCCACACTGGGGGTGGGCAGGATACGTTACTGAACATCTAATTTACTAAGTCAGCAAGTAAAAAAAAACAAAAAAAAAACCAAGAGCCAAAAAACTGCCCCGCTGCAGTGAGTGAGAAACGCGGTGAGACACGGGGTCGGGCGCCGCGCTTGCGTCCTGGGATTTGGCGCCGCCCGCCCCCGAGGCCTCAGTGCGGCACACGCGCCGCTCCGAGCCCGACGCGCCCTCTGTGCGGAGGAAAAGCCTTTCTTCGTGCAAGGATTCTGGACGGACTTCACCTCCGAGGAGGAGAAAAAGAGCTGAAAGGGCGGGGAGGGAAATGGCCATACGTGACGACCGAGTGAAGCGGGGCTCTTTATCAAGAAGTAAAGAAAGTACGGAAGTGCCAGGCTGGGGAGCCGATCGTTTACCTTCGCCCAGAAAGTAAATGCTCTTGGGCAACATCCAGAGATACTGGGCGGAGACGGCGGCCCTTCTGTGGCCTCCAGCGGCGGCTTCTCACGAACGTCCAGGCCCCGAACAGTCCGCGCCCCGCGGGCACCGCGCAGCCGAGCCAGCAGGTGTGTGTCCCGGGTGGTTCCTCTCTCCGGGCTGCGCAGGGACTTAGCCTCTAGGACCTGCGTGGGTAATTATTTATTTTTATCACAATACACAGTATTGTTTTATACTCTGCACAGGTACTCGTAGCATTACCTTTCAATTTTCAGTGATTTCCCATTACAAACTGCATAGCGTGCATAGAGATAATTTTATTACGAGAACCCTAAAGCCCAGTTTAACATCTTACTTCACTCTGAGCATCTCACCCTAAATGCTGAACAAGTTAAAATCATTGGTAGTTCACTAACAAATCCCAAAAGTTGCATTAGTGGGTCATGAAAACAATACGTCAGTGTTCTATACCATTTAAAAAGTAATATACTACAATAGAATAAAAGAGAAATGATCACAGGGCATCACACCTAATCGCAGTAACTAGTATTTTCAGAAACTTGGTTTTGTGTGAGTGTGTGAATGTGAATTCATTGGTCTTCCCTAGGAAATGGTGCGGGAGGTTGGAGCACGTGACTGGACCCGGAAGAGAGAAGACCGGCTGCCGTCCGACAGGTGGGATGGGCCTTGGGCAAACCAGTCTGATACCCACAGTATGGTATCTATTGCTCCCTTGTTGCTTTTATGATCTTCAGGAATCAAAAAGCAGTCACCGCTTGTTAGAGCTTTAACTCTCGACATTAATAACTTTACTGTTATATTTGAAACAAATTATTCTGAAATCAAGTCAATGCTTTTGTCTGTATTGGATGAAATATTGTGTATAAAACATTCAGCATATTGTTTGGTAAGCAAAGCAACTGGGCAGGAAGGACCAGTGTCCTCGGGAGACGACTGTTTTTATGAGCAAGGCAAGAATTAATTTCCTGCCCTGGGCCAGAGGCCACCTGACCTGAGGAGGCTGTGTCCTGAAGGAAGGATGGGGCTCACCTCCCAGCGCAGCCCCTGGACCGCGGAGGTGTCCAGAGGCCTCGGGGTACAGACTGGACCTGGGGGCTGGGATTAAGGGGCACTCCGCATCACAGCGTCACTGCAGCATGTAGGGACCCGACTTGCATTTGCAATGTCCGAGTGACGTGGAGTCTTGCATTTTAAAAATGACTGGAGCTGGGCCGGATAGCTCAAATGCTTTGAGCATCGTCCTGGTGCGCCAAGACTGCAGGTTTGACTCCCAGTCACAGCTCACATAAGGGTCGACCAGTGAATGCCTCAGTAAGTGGAACAACAAATCAATGTCTGTCTGTCTCTCTCTCCCCCCACCCCTCTAAAATCAATCAGTATTTTTAAAATTTAAAAAAGGTTTTTTAAATGACTGGAAAGTTCAATGAAATTTATTTATTTTTTCTGTTTTGAATTGTCTTCTGTTTCAAGATGAGCTAAAATGCATTCACCAAGGAATCTTCACCAAGAAGAGCAAAATATCCCCCTAAGACCAAGCCCTGGGCTTCAGAGCATTTGTTCATTTATCAGACTGATGCATCTCACACCGATTCAGAGCTCGTCACAGATTTTTAACAAAACAAGCTAAATTATAACACTAAAAAACACACTAACATCCGTTAGCAACACCGCTCAGGAGTGATTCTGGGGCCCCTGGGACGCCCAGGGGCGCGGGGCCCCTGCGGGGCTGGCGGCAACCATGGCGGCCGTTTGCATACTCAACACCCTTTTATAAAATATTCATGTTGTAAGAGATTCATATCAAAAAGTGATGAAAACTATAATCACCAAGCAAAACAAAGACCCAGAAAAATGAACAGACTGAGCTGTGGGTATTTCGGGAAAATGTTAGACGAAAGGCGTATTTGAATTCAGTCCCGGAGAAGGGGTGGGGTCTGTGTGTGTGCATATCTCGTATCTGTTCTCCCCACCTGGATGTACAGAAAAAAATGCAGTCACGGTGCCCAGTATCAGTGTGCCCCAAGATGCAGTCCCTTGAGCAGAGCTGGTTACCCCTCCCATGTGCCAGCTTGGATGGAAGAATATATACATTTCAGAATTTCCTCATGGACTGTTGTTTAAAAAAAATTAAAAAATCATCAAACCAAGATAGGTGTCAGGCCTCCCAGCGCCTGGGCGGAGCTTTAATGTCATCCGAGGGCGTTTTGTTGGGATGAGAACCTGCCTTTGGGAATGAACGTGGGTCACGGAGCAGCCGCCCGAGTCGGTGACCTGGGGATGTGGACAGGCTGATTGACCAATGCAGGACTGGCTCCCAGGGGTGGAGGCCACGCCCAGCCGCATGCTGTCCCTGCGTGGGTCCCCACGAGGTGCTGGGTGTGACAGCGTGGTCGGATGCTGCCCTCCTGGGACACTGCACTTCGAGACTGCACGCGGTGCCCCTGGGCCCCAGGGTATGACTTGTTGTTGTGCAAAAAGGCAGAACATCATGGAGACTCTAATTTCTCACAGACACATTCAATTCCCTGATTCCTAGGCCCAGCTGTGCATTTTAAAAGCCACGTTAAAACCACTTAGGGGCCCATGAAAACTCTAGAAATGAAAACAGTCTATTAGGATGATTCTCATCCCTGTCTGTGGCAAAAGCACATTCGAGCCCCTTAGTGGGGTTTCCACCGCCCCCTAAACAGGCCTCCCTAATCCACCCTGAGGGGGCCTGGGGTACCGCTCGCAGTGCCAGGGCTGTGAAAGTGACGCTCTTCGGAAAAACAAGCAAACAAAAATGATGCAGAAATTATTCTGTGAATTATTTAAAACCTAAAACATTAGCTACGAAAAATTAAAAGAAAGTAAATTAAAATGTGAATGGGGTGCATAATTAGAAAGGGAGAACGTCAAGAAAGGTTTTAGTAAAAAGAAAACTTCACCGTTCACTGCAGAAGGGAAGTATTTTCTATTATAGACAAAGGCTAATGGGAAAGGGATGACTATAGGACGGGGAGCAACAAGAATGACAAATACAGAAACAGAAACAGAAACTGTAGATGGGTTAAGAAGAAACCGGAAACTGTAATACTGGTTCATGTCACCCATATTTGGGTCTCCACACCAGCTGAAGATTTAAAGAGTGACAATACCTTTAAAGTCATCGGTGCACCCTCCAGTGCTGGACCTAATGCCCAACCTCAGTTACCTCAACGTCCCATGAGTCCTGCCCCATGTGTCCTGCGCCTGGTCCCCACCACAGCCCCACCTTACGGGGCGACCAGCCATGCACCGACGGAGTCTGCCCAGTGCCCAGCCACAGCCGTCGCTGGCTCTCTCTGCTGCAGGAACCCCCCACGGCAGGGGCGGGGGCCTCGGTCGGTGGATGTACTGGCACTGCCTGTCCGCGCCCCCGCCGCCCATCCCCACCCCCGTTCTCTCTGCAAAACCAATGAGACATTCCAGGTGCTGTCCTGTGCAAAACTGTCGTCACCTACGCGCTGTCCTCCAGCCAGACCCCTTCTCCCTGCTGCTCAGGTGCACACGGGCTCGCGATAGAGCACCTGCGAGCAGGCTGCCCAGTCCCTGCAGTGGCCTGGCACCCGCCTGCCACCATGAGCACCCACCGCTGCGCACAAAGTGGCAGGAAGAGCGGTCCCACCGGGAGTCATCCAGCACTCACAGCCCACAGCAAGCATGGCGGTAAGTCACGACAGCACCCAGTCCCAGGTGGTCCCTAGAAGTCAATGCACCAGGCTTCATGCCCGCTGGGCCCTGCACCCATCTGCTGCCAGTAGGCGGCCCCCCGACTCCCAGGGTCTTCACTCCGCCTCCCCCGCTGCCCACACAAACCGCCGCCTGCGCCCTTGGCAGCCACACCCCTGCGACTTACACGCTCTCCTTTCCGTGTCTGGAAATGGCCTTTCCAAAGCCCCACTCGCAACACAGTGGGGTCCTCCAGCATCCCTACGCCCAAGTTTCTCCTCCTCTTCCCTCCTCTGCGGTCAGCTAGGACACATCGCCCTGGTCTCCGGTGCCCTCTCTTACTCTGCCCAGTAGATCTGCCTGCAGGTGTAGGTTTACCATATGAGGACCTCTGAGGACGTGGGACTAGATAGGCTCCCCAGGGACGGGAAGGATGCAGGGACAGGGCCCCGTGCCCCTCAGGGAACCGTTTGTGGCCGTTCATTCAGTGTCTTACATATCGAATCCAGCTCTGTGCTCGTTGCGTTTACCAACTCATTCATCACTCAGCAACACCTCTGACCCACAGGGTCACAGCTGTGTCCAAAATGTACACAAACGGGCTCCAGACGTGGGCACCGCTGGGGCCCCCATCACACAACTATCACACAGAAGGGCAAGGCGGTCCCCCTGGGGCTTCGGAAATCCCCAGTCCCTGTGCTGTTTGTGCAGGACTGTGACCTGGGGTGTGTGTGGCCTCACTTGCCCACACAAGTCCACCGAGAACAATACAGGCCCACCCGGTAAAGGAGGCCGGGGTGGGCTGGCCTCCCTCCCGCCCCTCCGGCTGCAGGACTCGTGCTTGCACAGAGTGGTCACTGTCTCCCAGGAAAGTTGCGGCTCCCACCCCTGGACTGCACGTCCCTGAGCTACTTCCTTCTCATCAAACTCTGGGCTCGATGACACTGGGAATCCCTGACCGAGTGAGGGTGTCCCCCGCCCCCAGCAACTGCCACCTACGGCAAGGGCTGACCTGGACCGGGACCCTGTATCAACCAGGCAGATGCACAATCACAAACGTACCCCTTCCGATGCAGAGATAATAAAACAGCGCATTTTGATGCTTGACGCACTAAGGCTGACAGACATGCACAGAACAATCCGGTTTATTGAAGGCACAGCGAAGCGACAATAGGAGGGGGTGGGGAAAGTAGCCGTGCCATGAAATGTCAGAAAAGACACATACTTGTCATAGAGACTCGTTCCTTGATGCCAAGGCCAGGCAGGTCCCAGCTCGCTGCCGGGGAAAACCGAACACACTCACGGCTGCAGACAGCTTTCTGAAGACAGGGATGCTGTGCTCAGCGTGATTTATGGTTCAGCTCCTGGCTGGGAAATGAGCGTCCGCACAGGACCCACAGAAGCCGTTGAGGGGCTCCGAGGTCTCACACTCCAAGAAATTGTTCAATAACAACTTAATTCTGAGGAAGCCAATGGACCAGTTTGTAACTTCACGTCCATTTTCTGGCCGGTAAGTGCAGTGTGGGGCCGGGGAGCAGAGAAAAAGGAGGGTTAATTTACTGAGATGTATCATTCATGGGTAATAAATTGTAACACACACCAGGAAGTACAGAAACAGTGGCTTCAGGAAGACCCAGGCAAAGCAGCATTAATTTTCACCATCACATGAACTTAATTAGCGCAGCTCCTCCCTGGGGCCAGGTAATAACAAGAGGGTGACAGTCCTTGACTGTGAAGTCCGCTAAATCTGTTTAAAAACAGGCAAAACAACAAAACAAAACAAAGCTGCCGCAACTGTAAAAACACCCTCCGCTCACATCCAAAGAACCACTTATAAATGCCAAGGAAACCGATGTCTGTGGCGGCCGACAGCTCCCTCCTCTAACTGTTTAACTTCGCAGCCACACGCCCACCCCTTGCACTGCGCGGCCTCGTCCAAATCGGCTGAGTTTCTTAGGCACATGGCTCATGTTTGTGGTTGGCACACAGTGAAACAGCAACCTGTGGACACCCAAATATTCCTGACGGGAAGCACCCCCTTGTGGGATGGATAATAAACTATTTATTTAAGGAACATCCAAAAATTACGTGAACATAGTCCCAGTTTCCTGAACTATCCCACTCAGCTATCATTTAAAATCTCTTGCCAGTCAATGCCTTTGGAAAATCCAGGCATGCGCCTGACAAGTTAGCAGCATGGGTGCTTCTGAAGTGAAATATTATTAGAATCTTAGGTTTTATTAATAAATGCCTCTGTCAACGAGCATGTATTTACCGCCTGCTATAGCCCACGCGGATCCCCACAGGTGAGCGAAATGCGGAATCGGGAGCGGTCCGAATGCCAGCTACATCTCGTGCCGCGAGTCGTCGACGCTGGGTTTCCCGGCTGCAGAACAGCCCGGCCCTGAAGGCTCCTGGGGTTCGCCCACAGAACTGACGGGGAGGGGCGCCGCGGGGAGGGGAGGGCGCCGCGGGGCCGGGGAGAAGCACAGCCCCAGCCACCCCGTTCAGAGGGTGGCCTGGAACTGCTGCGCACTCGCAGCGGGGGCTGTGCCAGCTCCGGACGGAGGCCACCTGGCAGCTTCCTCATCTGTGCTCCTTGACCCCCCTGCGCTGCCACGTGAGGGGCGTGGCTACTGTGGTAGGGCTCACACATGGGGACATGCAGCGACGCTGGATGGAGACAGGAGGGCCCGGGGCCACTCGCAGAGAGAAGGGAGCCCTGTGCCATAGCCTGCCAGGGGACCTTGGGCGCTTCCAGCCCCTGCTGCCACCTGGTTATAGCCACGGGCCCCGAGGAGCCCAGCCGGAAAACTGCCCAGCTGAGCCGCGTCGAGCCGCAGAGCAAGGGGACAGAGAAGAGGCTCCTGAGCTTTTATTAATGTAATTCTAATTTAAACTACCAAATTCCAGCATCGCTTGTTACACAGCAATACAGAGCTGAACCAGGTATCACGTCTCAGCGTCACGGCGCGTAGAATTACACTGCCCCGCAGCGATTTGTTTCAGATCACGCGCGGTAAACCACCTGCCTGTCACGCACGTGGGTTCCGCTACCATCTGACATGTGCAGAGCTCCGAACAGCTCCAGACTGGGCAAAATGGGCCATGCAAACACGACAAACCGCAAGGCCTGCAGGACACACGGGGTTAGGCATGTGCCACCCAGAAACGTGCGTGACACACAAAGCTAGGATGCAATATGTCAACAGGGTTTACACATGTTAAGTGACTGACAAATGACGTGAATGTGACATTAAATATGCCCCCTGGCCTTGGAAAAGGCCGGAAGTCTGTGCAGTGGGTGTGGGAAGAGGGCAGCTGGGCACCGCTGGGACCTGTCCCCTGGCACCCATGTGCAGGTAAGGCACAGCTTGACCGCAGACAGTTACACGGTGACTTAAAAACCGCTGTAGCGCCCTGACGGGTGCGGCTCAGGGTGCTGGGCGCTGTCCCGCAGAGCGAGAGGTCACCAGCTGGCTTCCTGGTCAGGGCGCAGGTCTGCGCTGTGGGTTCCAGGTTGGGGCGCTGTGAGAGGCAACCGATCCACGCTCCTCTCTCACATCGATGTTTCCCTCTTTCTCTCCCCCTTCCCCTCTAAAAATAAATGGATAAAATCTTAAAAATTCAAAAAACCCTGTAGTTGCAATTTCTCCAAACATGCATCAACCATTGTATATTTCAATTCCAGCTCAGAATAAACTTCATCTGCATGGTATACGGTTTAGGGGGGAAAACGGAAAAACAACCCCTACTGTCATTAAAAGTATCTTTCGATTTTACCAAAATTACTCAGATACTGGCTATAATTTTCAGAACTACTATTTTCTCAAAAAAAAAAAGCGAAAAGAAAATGTTATATTGTAAATAAAAAAAATCGTGACAAATCTCTTCACAAAAATGCAATATAGCTTATTGTTTTGAGAGTCCTTAATTTTAAAGACAATAAAGAAAAATTTTAAATAATGAAACCAGTTTAGAATAAAGATTTTACCTATTTGAGGCGTTAGCCTCCTATTTTTCCCGTTCAGTGCATTTAAGGAAAAGGTATTAGCAGACCGTGGGGAAGGCAGACCCTGGTAAATCTGGCAAAAGAAGGCAGGTGGTCCTGCCAGAGAGCGCCCCTCTGTGCGCACTGCCCTACTTCTAACGTAGTTTCTATTTCGGAAGTCCAGTACCAGGGGAGAACTCACGTCGTGTGCTGACTTTTGGGGAATTCTCTTAAACAGCGCTGTGCTCTAACTTGGCTCTCCGAGGACAGGGGCATAGCCCCGTCTCAGAGGGCGCTCACCTGGGCCTCTGGAGCGACAGGCTGGCGTTTCAAGGTGGGCACTCCCACTCTTGAAGTGTTTTTCTCCACGTCCGTCCAGATTACAGATATTGCTATGTTACGGTTGTTTATAAAGAGAAGTCAAATGTCAGTCCTCCGTAAATTTGAGGTTCAGATGGGTCGCCAGGGCAGAGTGACTAACTGAGCAAGATGGCGAAAGGCGTGGCACCAAGCAGGAGTCCCTAAAATGCTACTGATTCTAGTCCCTCAAGCGACAGAGGAGGCAGCCTAAGGAGCCTCCTGAAAGGACGATGACAAGATTTTGATGCAGCTTGGACGCAGTTACAGGGGTGGCCTGGCGTCTTCTCGGCGCTGCCATGTTTCACAAGAAAGACGAAAGCGTAACTCCGAATGACACCCCGGGTTTTTTGTTTGTTTTACGTGATGTATTTCATTGAAATGATTTCAACTAAGAGAACAAAATTAGTCGTTTGGTCAATGCTGAGATTGTCTCGGTCACTACATTTAAGAGAAACAAAGTCGCTCAATTTCTATTAAAAGTTAATATATTTACAAATGAGTCATGATTAATGGGTGGAACCTCTAGGGCACTTACCTGAAGTTAAACTTGGAAGAGCTGGAATGAAGGCTGGAGACAGCTTTCCTGCGGGCCGGGCAGAGGGACGCAGAGCCCAGGCCACCTGCTCAGGATCTGCGTGGCCCTGGGCAGGCGGCAGCCGGGTGCAGCCCTCGGCCCCTCGGCCCCTCGGCCCGCAGAACCTGGGCCCTCGGAGCCCAGCGTGAACCGTGGGCCTCCGGGGCAGGTTCGCTTCCTTCCTGGACACAGGTGCTAACGAACCAAACTGACAGCAGGTGCTCAGGTGCCCCCCACGTGCCTTTCGGAATGTCCTCATTTACTGGGGTTTCCGGAGAATGGGGATGGGGAGCTGGGCTAAAAAGGTGAAGGGATTCAGAAGTACGGATTGGTGGTTACAGAATAATCACGGGGATGCCAAGTACAGCGTAGGGAACAGGGTCAGTAGTACTGTAATAACCATGTACGGGCCCAGGGGTGGGGGGGGCGGGGGTGCCGGAAATATCAGGGGGAACACTTTATAAATTATAGAGATGTCTACTCACTGCGCCGTACACCTGAAACTCATATAACGTAATATTGAATGTAAACGTAATTGAAAAATAGAAAAGAATATTCCAATTCAAGGACTTCTAATTAGCCAGAAAGTTAGCAAAACAAGCGAGCATCTGAGCAGCCGCGCCTGCAGAGCGTGGGGGCCCGCACTGCAAACCTGCAGGCGCTCAGGAGGCAGCATTAGTCGTCCGAGTCACGGAGGAGCAGAGGCGGGCCTGACCCTCCCGTCGCGGTCCCCGCCCGGTCACTACGCACGAGCCGCTGAGGCGGCGCGGGTGTGGGGTAGCGAGCTCTCTCCGCGCCCCGGGACCTGGACCCGCCCCTGCACCGCCTCTTGGAGGCGGGAGACGGAGATGGGGCGGGGAGCGGAGGGGTCATTGCTGCCGGGGAGGGAGAAGGAAGGAGGGACTTCTGCTCGCCGAACTCCCAGCAGGAACCCCAGCCTCCCGACCTCAGCCATCAAGCCCAGCCCTCTCGCCGAGTCGGGTGGCGCCGTCGGGTGGCTCCGGGGAAGTGGGCGCGTCCCCAGGGCGGCGGAGGGCTCTCTTCGGCGCCCCCGAAGTTGGCCACAGTCGCTCCTGGGGCGTTTCCTCCCCTCGCCTAGGGCGGTGGGTGGGAGGGAACAGGTGCCCCGCGGTTCACAGGACGGTGATGCTGATCCGCTCAGCGAAGGGGCGCGGCGATCACCCGGAACCGCTGCGCCTCCGCGTCCCCTCGTGCGCCGGCCACCGAGGCTCGGAGCCCGCGGCGCCCGCTCTGGGCCAGCGCGCAGCAGGCGGGGGTCCAGGGTCCAGGAGGCCAGCGGAGGCCTGCCGTGGGAAGACCAGTTTTGGATCTGCGGTGTGAGGGTTTGACGTCCAAAAAGTGTATGTCATCACGCCCCTCCGCCTTTTTAAAATCCCATTTTAGTTCCAGCCAACTCAGAGCACATAATTATTTAATAAATAGGAAACAACTTACGGTATTTTTTTTTCAAGTGTTTGCAGATTTGCTGCCTAGCTCTCCCTCCGTGAGGCAACCGAACCGGATTCTACTTCTGAGTAACTAGCGCACCGCCTCCCCCGCCCCCAGCCCAGCCCTGGCCCCGCTTTGGAGCCGGATCCGGCCCGACTGCACCGGCAGCCCTGGAAGTGTCTTGTTTCCCTGGTAACAGATATGCCTGTGGCCCAATCAGAGCAAGGACTAAAAACCATAGTTCTGGAACTCGGTGGCCCCTCCCCGCCCATTCTCGGAGCCCTAGGGACGCCGGCATCCCAGCCCCGCAGGCCCGCAGTGCGGAGGCGAAGACCCGGCAGTGGGATCACCTGGGCCGCTGACCCCGGGCGCGGGTGGGTGGATGGCTCCCCCGAGGGTGCTAGCTTCCCGCACCCATGGCAGATGACGGCTGGGCGTCTCTGTTACAATGAGTTACAATAACCTCGTCAAGCAGGCAATGCTAGAATCCACACTGCGGTGCGGATTGACTTAGAAATACCGGTATGATTTTATGTTTATTTTTAGTAAATAGATAGATGGATACACATTTAAATAGACGTGTATCCACCGGCTCGTATTACATACATCAAGTTTCTAGGTGTGTCCGCCGAGAGGGCCTAGAACAAGGGACACCCAGTTGTAAGGACACACACATGCACCCAGATATTTCTTTCGAAATGCTGTTATCCAATAAAGGGCACCAGAGATCCTTCGAAAAATAAGGAACCCCAGTGCTGTTGGTGGGGGAAATAACGATGGGCCTGAGGCGCCTGCAGGGCCAACTAGTACAGAACGTGCTGGAAGCAGGAAGCGAGAGGAAAGAATGGATGGGATGGAGGGACAGGGACAGGTTTCCTGCCCGGAGGGTTCAAACTAACAGCTACAGGAGAAGGAAGGGAGCTGGAAGCCATCACTGGGGGACCACGGTGATACTTGCTGAAACCAGTAGGAAGTGGCTAAGACACAGGATGCCCAGGCGGCCTCCCCGTGTGTCCCACCACATTTACATTCGTGACTCTGTGGTTGGAACACGTACCTACACATTGGCCTGGCCCCTCCGTCCAGGAGGGCATGCACTGCCTCTCCGGGGTGTGCGCTGAACTTAGGGACTCCCTCTAGTGACTGGAACGTGACTGGAAAAATCTTCACGTCTTCACATCTGAGAAGCCCAGTGGACACACGTTCCCCCATCACGCCAGGGGCAGGCTAGTTTAAGAAACTCTCCAACATGATGCAACGAGAAGGGGCACCATTTCCGTGGCATTTCCCCCAAAATCATAACCTCATTTTAATTATGATGCCACATCAAGCAAACCCAAAAGGGAGCATTCTACAAAATCTGCCGCCTCTATATTCTCTTCCCTGTCACCATGATGACAGCCCAGGAAAGGCCAAGTAGCTGCCGGAGGTGACTAAGTGACGTGGTGACTAAATGCAATGTGTTGTCCTAGGCGATGCTCGGGAGCACAGAGGGGAAACCAGTGAGAACCCTGGGGGAACCCAAATGACATCCAGTGCAGCTACGTGCTCCCGTACATCACTAGTGTAGTATAGTTCGCGTGGCTTTAAGATGAGAACACCAGGGGCTCAGTGGGGAAGGTATGTGGCAACTCTGGACCAGTGACAACTCCCTGTCCATCTGAAATTATTTCAACATAAGACAGCTGAAAAAAAAAAATAGGTACCAGTCTTAACCTGGAACAAACCAAAAATAAAATATAAAGGCAGCATCGCTAAAGACTGCACTCTTCAGCTCAAGGTGAAAATCCTGATTAACACCTTTCGAACCATAAATTGTGGTGGTTCCTTTCTGACACAGTTACAACATAGCCTTTATTCTACAACATATCCTATGCTATAAGGTGGTGGGAATGTTGATTTTGAGGTCCCAAAATGCACATTATATAGTGGCTTATAGACTAGTTGGTGACTTTATTTTTGTTTAATAATCTTTCCTAATCGAATTAGAAATTCACTGTCACTACATAACTTTTTTTTATCCTCGCCTAAGGACATGCTTAGAAAGAGGAAGAGAGGGAGAGAGAGGGAGAGAAACATCGATCGGTTGTCTCCCACACGTGCCCTGACTAGGTACAGATCCCATAACCTGGGTATATGCCTGACTGGGAATTGAACTTGTGAACTTTCTGACTACGGGATGATGCTCCAACCAACTGGGCTGCACCACCTAGGGCAATAACATTTTCTAAATATAAAACTGAAATATAGCTGAGATCTACCAGGTGATTTACCAGTTTCTAATACACCACTTTACAAAGTGGTTTAGTATATTTTATATAGAAACTCTAGGATCAGTTTTGTTGCATGTTTTTATGGTAGCTACATGGCAGCAATAAATGTAACAAATATAACAAAGAAAAACCATAAATAGCATTAGTAAAAAATATATTGAATAATTAATCAATTAAAATACTACTGACACCAGTGCCTGCCCAGGCCCCAGAGTGAGGGAGGGGTCACAGGAAATGCTGGAGGCAGGGGCTGAAGCTGCAGCTCAGTGGCAGGTGGCAGATTTTTCTCTACCTCCAAGAAAGGGTAAGCAAACCATCAGGCAGCATCACGTTACCCCAGCAACCGAGCTAGCAGCTTGTGACAACAGAGGAAAACCTCACACAGAGTTTGCACAGGATGGAGAGGGTGGTTGACGAAGGAAAAACCCCACTACTCCTTTCTGGAACATGGTGGCAGGGGGAGGTGCAGGCCTGTCAGTCTGGCCTGGAAAAAGGATGGATCGGTTAGGGAAGTTGGATGCTCCAGGGGTGGATGGATTAAACAGAGGGAAGGCAGAAACTTGGCCTTCTTCCCCTCGCTTGCGCTGTTAGGGGCAGCGGCCTTTGCAGACCGACGGGCCCTGGAAACCACATGGTCTAGCAACAGCTGGCGCCCTGGTTGCAGGAAGCAGCGGCGGTGGCGTGATTGCATGAACCACATGCACACAGACTCCAGAAGATGCTTGAAGCCAGACTGTGACCAGGAACAAGCTAAGCGACCTAGATGATTGCTCTCCCATTGCCTGTATTTCCCAAAGGACGGTATTTTAAATGGGAGAACTCCAGGAGCAACCTTGAACTAATCTGCCAACTGATGGTCAGGTTCTTCTTTGGGTGTTTTAGAGGGAATGGGCTCTGAGGCAGAAGCCTTCCATTCTTCCAAAATTGTGTAGCTTTTGAATAAATGACCTCTTTCCTTTTTCACCAAACCTCTGCCTCCGGAGTTTGCCTGTGAGCAGCAGGCAGTAGAACCCCATTTCTTTTCAGTGACACTACAGTTTGATAATACTATGCTGCTGTTAAAATAACTCTGAACATGATTTCAGCATGGAAAAGATATCTAATGTACTGCTAGATAGTAAAAATATGTAAGTGGAAAGTGAACTTTTGTGCGGACTGTTCACAAATATTTATAAGATCAAGTAAAGTATGAATATATCCTGACAGGAAAAATACAATTTTATCTTAAAATATGTTAATGTTTTTAAAGCTTATATTAAATTTTGGTGATTGTATTGCTAATGATTTATTTCCTGAATTTTTATTTATAAAAAAATGAATTCCACTGTGTTCCTCAGTTTGGTGTCTTGCCAATTTCGTATTTGCTATTATAAAGTTACATCGCCATCTAATACTGTGTATTTGCACAAATATAGCTGTGCAGCATGGATACTTCTCTGTGAACCTGAACTATAGATATGTGTAGTCCATAATGACAATCAAATTGAGATAATAAAATATTTTCTCTCTTTTCTACTTTCTTTTTCTCATTGTACACACACACACACACACACACACACACACACATTTCTGGTCTCTCTCTGTCTCTATTTGTGACTCTGTTTCTGTTTCTACCTGACTCTATCTTTGTCTCTCTCTCCCTACACTATACATACACATAGATATGTAATGTATATGTATATCTCCATGTGTATGGACTGTATATATGAATATATGTATGTATATGTATAGATAGTAATAGAGACATAATTTACTCACCAAAAATATCTGTGGCTCCTTGTATAGAATAATATACACAATAACAAAGTTAGTTAACTATTAAGAAATAACTTTGTAATCAATAGTATGTATGTCGTTTGATAAAGATATAAAATACATACAATAAAAATTGTACAATAAATTATTTTTAAAACTAAGTTAAAAATCTACACATAGATATCCACCTCTTAGGCAGTCCCCCCTGACAATGTGCAAGGAGAGTCTTTGGGGTCTCAGGCAATCCTCTCGATTGGGTTTTGTTAACTTCAATATGCACCGGGACCAGCCCAGTGGCATAGATAAGCTGATGAGGACACTTAAGAGTCTGTGGTGCTGCAAACAGGACAACAACTGAGAGAGCAGACCCAGAGCTCAAAAGAAGCTACTCATCTAGATTTTGGTGCAAAATTTCCTTTGTTTAATGTTGGAATATTTTTTAAAAATTAGCACCATGAACCAAGCAAATCACTTACTTCTGACATCTTCCGTTATCTGAATGTGTCTCCCCAAAATCCATACGTGTAATCCTAGCCCCAGAAAGTGACGGCGTCAGGAGGTGGGGACTTGGGGAAGTGCTGAGGTCATGGGGAGGAAGCCCTCAGGATGGGATGAGGGCCCTCATGGAAGGGACGCCCGGGAGATCTCAGGCCTTCCACCGCGAGAGGGCGCTGTGAGGCGTCTCACAGAAGGGGGCACCCCGACCTGGGACTTCCAGCCTCCAGGCCTGAGAGAAGTAAAATACTGCCGCTCTAAAGCGCCCCAGCTCCGGTATTTTGTCATAGCAGCTGGAACATCCTAGGAGACCATCATACACAGTACCTGAACCCTGGTTCTGGTTCCGATTCTTTTAGTATTTTTGACATTAAGACATAAAGTTCATAAAGTGAGGCTGGCACCTGAGACAGCTAAGGTCGCAGAGGTCAAGGGTCACGGAGCTGCAGTGGTGTCAGGCCTCCTGGGTTGTCTTTTCTGCACAATTTGTTTGTCTTCAATTTGTCTTAATTCTTAAACAATTAAGAATTGTTTATCATACCAACTTTAAAAAGCAAATGAAGTTTTAATTTCTACGTGAGTATTATAACAAAGAAAGCCTTTTAAGTACTCCTAACATTCAGTCATGCAGAATCTAGAGAGCATTTTTTTCTCTAGTAACTGCTAATTCTACTACTGGCCTACGGGACCCCCTTCTTCGGCAGGAGCCTCTAAACCCCAGTGCTCTCTTAGAGAGTCAACAACAGCAAAACAGTGGGAGGCCTTCTGCCAATATCAGAGCGGATGACTTTTTAAATTTTCAAATTAATCAAAATGGAAATTTGCCAAACTAATTTGCATTCTGCATGCAAATGTGAAAACTCTGTCATCGTTCAGAACCCCGGTGGCACTAGCTATTGAGACATGACTTATTTAGACAGAGCTTTTTGTTCTGCTTTACTCATTTTTCAAATGTCTCCCCCAAGCACTGGGATTTCAAAATGTCGACCTCTGAGTCTCCTGCAGTTTTCAGAGTAATAAATGATTTGCGATGTCATTTATATTTTAAATTTTCTTATGAATAATTGGTCACATTCTCTATACTAATCCAAAGACACCACTTGCATTCTGAACCCCTTCTCAATGTCATCTTTAAAAAAAAAATTTCTCACTCCCTTTTTTCATTAGCTGCCCGCCCCTAGCTTTGCCAATCAACTCAAAGTCTCTTTAATTTACAAGATTTTACAATGACATGTGACAATCACGAACAGAATGTGCTGAGGCAAATCCCTCATGTAGCTCAGCCCCACTGCCTACTCACCCCGCCGCCTTTTAGCCATTCTGTTCCTCAACTGGCCTGTTTTCTAATCTTCAGTGGTTTTTAAATCACTGCATTGATTACATCATTCTTTTGCTAAAATATCTCAATGGCCCTCATTAGCTAGGGCGTTATACCTAAGTCCCTTATCCTTTAATTCGATGTTCTCTAAATTTTGTCCAGTCTCAACTCTAATATTAATTTAGAATATCTAGGAAATTATTTTCCTCTTTGGACTCTCTTTTAGAGAATTAGAATGGATCCTGTGTCGATATGAGACTGGCCAGTCATTGTCTCATTGCCTGAAACATTCTCTTGGCTACTTCTTCCCCAGACGGTCCTCCCAGCACATCCTGTTTCTCACAAGGTGAGTTAATTTGTCGAGATATTAATTTACACTTTGCTATGCGTTTACTCTCCCGGCACTATCCCAGGCTGGTTTCCAGGCACATAGATTCCTGACTATGGAAACGGTCTTTTCCCAGGGAGAAGGAAGAAACTTGACACAGAACAAGTGTTCCCAGCCCTGCTCTTTTTCCAGAAGGACAAACACCTGGAGGATTTTACACGCTAAGTGGAGCGAAGGAAGGACAGGACAGGGGGAGAGAAAAGAGACAGCGGGCCCGTGAGTGGGAGTGGGGGGGGCTGGCAGGGGACAGGGGCTAGGAGAGCAGTGTCCAGGACAGGTGGCCACGAGGCAGGGGGTCTCACGTGACTTCTCATACCTTAAAAGCGGAGGGTTGCCCCAGAAGCAAAGACTGACTCAGGCGTGCAAGCTGGACCTAGAAGCAGCAGCCACTGCAGTCCATGGACAGACAGCAGGACTTGAACAAAACGATTTCATATTTCCGGCACATGTGACAGGTGAGGTCAGACACATTCCTACTTACAGGCATTGTTCCCACAATCTCCGCCGCCTGAGGCCGGAGATGAGGCCCAACTGAGCCTTAGTGAAGAATCAAAACATGAATACTGGCCCAGATGGTGTTTAACGGCATTCATTTATCAATAGCACACGCTGGAGTCACATGGTCTGGGCCCCTCCCACTGGCAGGGTCTGGGGTCATGGCAGGTAGTTCAGAGAAATGCTAAAACTTTAACTGCGATGATGGCTGTTGTCATAGGCACATGCCTGACCCAAAGCTCGCGTTCAGTAAATAGCTTTTTCCTCCCCCCTTAACATAAACACTGTGTGTCCGGTGAATAAATGTGATTAGGAAGTAAAATGTAAAAATTTACACTGGGTGGTAAATCGGGTCGGGGGTCGTCCTTGGGTATTGGGCGGTCGCTGGGACAGCCTGACAGCCTTCTACCTGCAGGTGAGCTCTCCGTTGCCTCCGGCACACTCGGCCTGTCCCAGTAAAGACGCCTCCTTTTCAACAGTGCCTGCGGGACAAAGCTTTCTCATGCAAAACGGGCGTCGGTGCACAGAGCTCTGAAAACCCTTCACCTGGCGCGGTTTGCCCTCCCCGCTCTTGTTTTCCACTGGTTTCTGACTCAGGGCTCCTCTCTTCCGTCTCCCGATCCAGCAGGGAAACCACTGCCGCTCTCGTCAGCTGAGATGTGGGGCCTGCGGGGCCCGCGCGCCTCCGATGTTTGCAGCTCACGGCACGAGGGGACGCGGCGCGCCCGTGGCCCTGTCAAGGCAACAGCGGCGCTGGCCCGGCACAGTCGGTGGGCCTGGGACTTGTGAAGAAGGAGGTTTGTTAAAGATGAGCTTTTTGTTGTGACCTCCCTTAGAGGGAAGCGAGTCCCTCACCGACAGCTGCGTGAGCCGGCAGGGAGTGACAGCCCGCGCGGCGTCCCCTGAGCTGGGGTTTCAGAGGGACTGGGAGGTCCGAGCCCACCTTATAACAAGAAAGTACCAGGCAGCGGTTGCCCCCGAGCATACGTCGTGCAGACAGACCGGCTGTGTCCTCAAAGTCGAAAGGACCGGCTGGGCCTTGGGAGCTGTGAAGACGGTGGCATGGCTGCGTCCCTATCAACACCACCGCTCATTTCGTAAAGACTCACACGGGCTGATGCCTCCCAGAAGGGACAGAGCTCACCGACACGCCCATGTTGAGGTCACAGGGACACGGTGGCGGGCAACGACGTGCCAGCTTCTGCGTTATTCCGGAATAACTGGCAGCCGGGAGTGTGAGAGAGGTGGTGTGCTTGTCCAGCCGAGGCCCAGACCCCATGTCCAGGGAAGAAGGTGACGTTTGGCTCCTCCCAGACACCGTGTCTGCTCCCGCCCGGCCGCCCCTGCCACGTGGGGACCCTCTGCGGCCTGCCGTCCAGGCCCAAGCCTCGCTCCCTGCTAAGGAGAGGGCGTCGGGGGTCGGGTCACAGAGACGCCGCGGTTTTCATTCCGGGTTAACTCGAAGTTACTTTCTTTTACGAGTTTCTTTTCCAATTTGTATACTTCATAATCATAACACTCTCATCAAGTTTTATAGAGCCAATTTTTAAAAAATATTGATTAACATTTTGGTTAAATTCCTTTTAGAAGGACTCTTCCTAAGGGAGCTTTCATGTTGGTTTTAATTTTAGCCAAGATGAGGAAGTTTTATTGAAAATAAGCATTTGGAAGCGTTCGTGGTGTCAAACCCTCAGACTCTCAAATCTCTCTCCATATGTCAGTCACACTCAGAAGGTCACACACGTCTGGGGCCAGGGGCCTCCCCACCTCAGCCTGGCCCTGCCCTCAAAGGGGGTGACTTGCAGAGCGCCCGTTGCCCAATGACCCAGCAGCAACTGTGCAGCACAGAACTCAGGGGAAGGAACTGAGTGAAACCCCCAATGACCACACAGGAAAATTCTTCAGATTTACTAAATAATGAATTTAGGGACAAGTGTAACAACTTCTAGTTCATTTTACACAAGAATGTTACCCAGTAAAATCAATATATATTCACTATACTTTAAAAAAAAATATCCACAGGTGAGAATCCTGAGAATATTCAATAATTAATATCTTCTACACTAACCTTTACTTTGGGGTCTACTTCCCGAGGAACCGGACGTGGAGTACATGTTTTAAAAAAGGGAGGCTTGTATTAGTATGCATCAGATTCACTCATTTTCCTTTGAACTCCATGACATCTTATAAAATGTGTTTGAAATTTTAAGAACCTGAGAACCTGTCTCTGCAGAAATGAGGAGTGACAGTACCTGAATCTCGGGAAGGGTTGGGGGCGGGGTCACGGCTCCCGGCACCTGGACGCTCCCACCTTGAAAACGCCCCGCCCCCGCCTGCTGACACCGCGCCTGTGCCCGTCGCCGGGCACGCGCCACGTAGCGCTCGTTCGGTCTCCTGAACTGCAAAAACGTTAAGGGCTTGTCTTTCTTTTTCTTTACAGTTAGGTTGTGGTTTTTCACTTGACCGTGAGCTCAGGCATTATCTGCTTGATGAATTAATTAAATTCAGAAATTTTAAAACTCCAAATAGGGAGTTTATAGGTGAAACTGTGCCCTTACATTCTAACAGTGAGGATTTTGTCTTTGGTTTTGTTGTTGATACTACAGCAGATGCCTGCACCCCCATCCCACCACCTCCTCCCAGTGCGACCCCCTTTCCCTCTGGCTGTCACCACGCTGCTGTCTGTGCCCATGGGTTATGCACGTATGGTCGGCGGCTACTCCCTTCACCTTCTTTCAGTGCCACTTGCTAATTCGATCTCTGCCCAGAGCCCTACACAAGGAGGAGGCATATGAGACTCGTTCTCCAGCCGCTCGGAAGCCAGGCATCAACGAACGTGACACATCCTCTGTGTTCTCTTCTATGTCAAGACTACCCCCGTCTTTTTAATATTCCTTTTAAGAAAGAGAAAAATTTCTAACAAAGATTACATTTCTTTGATCAGGTTTTGACTTTCCTCAGCACAGGTGAACTGTCTCTATAATTACAAGTGAGTAATTTGTGTGTATATATTAGATAAATATGAAAAGAATGACATTTAAAGATTCGAGATTTTTACTTAACACAAAGTCTTTGAAGGGGAATCCTAAATACTTTTGAAAAAAAAATAAGAGGAAACAAAACAACCGCCGAAGATGCGATTCCTCGTTTTCTCCCGAAGCTGATAATGGAGGCGAAAAGGAGAGTTTGCGTTAATGTCTCAGACGCACGCAGTGTGGGCTGGCTGCCAAGGGCAAGGCGTCTGGACCCGGATGGCCTCCTTCGCCGGTTTCTAGCTCTGTCACTCACCAGCTGTGTGACCTTGGATGACTTAAGGAGTTTCTTGTGACTTGGGTTTGTTTTACTAAAAACGGGATGGTGCCGATAATAATAGTGACTGCCTCAACGAGTTTTCCTAGGGGCTCATTGGGTTGACGTGCAGTGCTTGGTGAGCGCTGCGGCTCCCGCAGGTAAGGGACACGCGGGACCGGGAGTCACCGTGGCAGGCTCCCTGCCTCTCGCATAACTACCGTGTACCGGTCTCACTTGGATTTCCTCTCCAAACAGAAGGCCAGGAGGAAATCTTCACTTTTGGGGTAATTGGCAACTTAGACGCTTTTCTCCAGGTACAAGGGACAGAAACCAATCTGTTTTTCCTGACAGCCTCGGAGAGAAACCAACGAGAAAGGTAAACGGCTCTGATATTAGCGCTCAGGAACTTGATTGGAAGCCGTTGCTATATCGTACCTGATTTATGGGCACCTGCTCCCAAGCTGGCAGCTGGAAATGTCCCTTGTGCCAGGAGTTTACATCCTCCGGTGAGGCTGCCCGAATCCCAGTGCAAAGCGCCCGCTGTCCGAGCCTTCCTCCCTTCAAGTGTCAATGGGACCTTTCCGACCATCATCACCATGGTCCTAAGCGCGCCCTCAGCCACCGTCGGGAGCTCCGGGGTTATTTTCCTGGTGAGGATAGTTGCCTATTATAAGAAAATGTACGAACGTCTTTGTAGAACCTGCGGCGTTTAAAATTGTTAGATAGCTTTGGACTTTTGAAAAACACTTCCACCATCTTCCGGGTATTGCATCTGGTAGTATTTCAGCGACTACATGATCCTTGTACTGTTTATGACGCCGTGAAGGTCGGGCCACTAGCCGCAACACAGCAGAAGAAAAGAGGGGTTTTATCCAAGGGGACGGAGAATCAAAGGGTGCAGCCTGAAAAGCTGGGGTCGCACAGAGTCCCCTGCGGGGCGGGGCTCAGGGCCGTGGGCGGAGTTTCCCAGCTCTGGGCACCGCCCCGGAGAAGGAGGTCCAGCTCCTTACAGTCGGATGAGATCAGCTCCTCTTGCTCTGAGAGAACTGGTAAGAAGAAGGCAGTAACGAAGATTTTCTGAAGCTTAAAAAAAAAAATCCTTTGTGTCCTTTTAAAGAGCTCAGTACTGTGCTTTAGAGTAGGACAAAAGCCACCAGGTCTCTCTGGGTACACTTGGACAGTGCCCCTATGATTGCGGGCATGCCCAAGCCATGGGTGTCCCCGGCACTGTGGCCTGTCACCATGGCTGGCTGTCGCATGCTGGCGTCATTAACACCTGTGTCTACTTGCTTCCAGGTTCATACTCGGTGTCATTCGTGGTTTTAACCGACACCATTTAAAATACCTTTTTTTTTTGGCCTGTGCCCTTACAAGTCCACACGTTTTCCCTGACCTAGTTTAGACGCGGGCTCGGAGTGCAGTTGCAGGGGACACGGCTGTTTGCTTTCACCCACTTAGCGCTGGGCCTGAGATTAAACTGACGTGATAAGATAGATCAGCAGCAGAAAGACATACAAACGCATTTACTCCGAGTTTTCCATGACCCGGGAGCCTTCATGAGGAATGAGGGGCAAGGCGGTGGCAAAGCCGGTGCGTTACACTGGGCCCCGCGAGGAGAGGTGGTTGTGGAAAAGAAATTAGACTGCGCAGGGGAGCTGAAGGAAGGCCAGAACTGTTTTCACAAGCGCTGTGGGTATAGGATTCTCTCCGTCTGAACTGACCATCGAGGGTGAGGAGATTTCCTTCCCCAACTCATCTCACTTATACGTGGAATCTTAAGAACAAGTAAAAACAGAAACAACCGACTAAGCTCATAGATGCGAGGAGGCCGCCGGCAGAGCCGGGGGGGTGGGCACTGGGTGAGGGGGGTTAAGGCACGAACTTCAGTTACAAAATAAATGTTATGACGAGGTGCTGTACAGAAGGGTGAGTACAGTTAATAATACAGGAGTGCCTACTGAAAGTGGGTAAGAAGATAAATCTTAAAAGTTCTCATCACACGAAAAAATTCTGTAAGGTGACAGATGTTGACTGGACTTACTGTGATGATCATTTTGCAATATATACAAATATTAAATCATTATGTTCTACACCTGAGACTAATACAATGTTGTATGCCAGTTATACCTCAGTAAAAAGGTTCCTTTTCTTCTAGTCTATGGAAGACTTCTATTCACATGGATATTTTGTCTTCTGTTTGCTGTTTTTTAGTGTGTGTAACTCAAAATAGTTAATACCGCAGAGAGCCATACTTTGGGATGGCATCTTCTGAATTCCTTCAGAGTTCAGAGAATGAACACTTGGTAAAGAGGGGCTGAATTAATTATGAAAAATGGCCTCCAAGTTATGTTCAACATGCTTGTAGTGACTACACACAAAAATTCAAATCTTTAACAGTGTCTTCCTCCGGACCTTCAGTCTCGACAACTTGGAACGTTGACTTCTCAAAATAAAATGTAAATTAATACAAATGTGTAATGGTGGAATTCTCCAATTTGTAAGAGAAAAGATTTACAAGAGTATCTTTAAATACCAAAATTATTTTATCAACTTAATTTAAACATGACTTTTAAACAGGTATCTATCTTTGAAGAGTTTTAAACCTCTTCAGTGAAGTGTGATTGGCATACAAAATGAAACACAATACATATATTTCGTGTGTGCAACTTCGTAAGTGTGGAGGTAAAGCCCTTGAACCATCATGACGACAAACACATTCACCCCCTCCCCCGAAGCCCCCTCTACCCTCTCTACTCACTATCGCTACCATTTCTGTGGTTGGGGCAGTCGAGAGCATGTGATACAGTGTTGTCAGAGCATGTGCTGGGCAGCGGATGGCCTCGCCCACTGTCGCCCTGTCCACCTGGAGCACCTTTGACTAACACCTCACTTTATGCAGCGCTTCATACTCTACAGATACAAAAGGAATTCTCGTTTATACTTTTCTTTCTCTATACAGTCTCCATTAAATAAATGTGTTTCATAATTAAAGTAGGCGATTGAGTAAAGTTGCTTACATCCTCCTGAGAATTAGTGAGAATTAAGGGCCAGCCCTTGCATCTTTAACGATTGCTCGGCGCAGGGATAAGGGTTAGTTCTGAAATAAGCCTTCCAGGGTCGCTAAGAACGGAGGAATACACCCGAATCTGACTGGGCTGACGGGTTCAACTGTCCATTTTCACAAAAGCAAAAGTCTCTGATTCTTTCTCAGATCACTTGGCAGTTTGTTGTGCCGCCGTCCCGGGGCAGACCCTCGGCAGACTGATGTCTGCAACAGAGTCAAAGCTGGGGGATGACCTGTGAGTGACAGAGGTGACTGTTCACAGATGAGACCCAGGAGCTGTGGCCGTGAGCCCAGGAGCTCAAGGGACGGTGATTGCCCCACAAACACACACTATCGGCTTCGTTTCAGGAAACTGCCTAGAAGACCTGACTGAAACGCTAAGCAATGGAATTTGTTCTTTACCTGCAACTATTAGATATATTTTTGCCTTATTTTCTATAATTTAGTGTATGTTGAAAAATTATGCTTTTTAAAACTTTTACTCACCTAACTCACCCCAACAGAATACTCAACAAATTTCCTTGTTGTTGAAATATATTGTTATAAAATCTTTCCTTGGCTTTTCAGCAGTGTTTCTCCATTACCGCTTTAGAAGAACGCAAGTGAGAAATTAAAATATATATTAATAAGCGACCAAATAATGAAGAAAAATTAAATGTTCTCACAACACGTTTCAGGAAGGACAAATCAGCTTCCCCCCACATATTTCAGTGTTCATTTCTAATAACAGGCATGTTTTCTTACAGAGCCTGAGTGATTACCAAAATGAGGAGATTGACAAAAGGTCGACTTTCGCTCCTGGTCCCTCCGGGTGCTCGCTGACTTTGTTCTCTCCTTTCCGTCGAAGCGTGACAGCAATGGGAAGTGTCCAGTGCCCACGGCTTCCTCGGGAGGTGCGCGCTCACCCGCACCGTGACTTTCCACGCTCCCGGGCCCCGCCCCGCGGCTGTCAGCGTGATGGATGAGGCTGATGTCTGCGAACGTGTGAGCGCTCGGGTCCCTGGGCATTTGGACAAAAGAGCAATGAAAACTTTCGTGAAATTTATTGGTCAATATCCTGCTGGGTCAAAAGGCGTGTATTAGAAAAGAAGTAATTTTTGGCAGAAAACATTCCCTTCTGAGCTGTTCCCTGGGGGCTCTAGTTGACTCTCTTTCACACACTCGGTCTGAGCCACCAAAGACCAGACGGCGTGCCTACCCCGGGGCCGTGTGAGCTGACCCCTGAGGTGAGCAGCCCCTGCCCCCCGGGGCGTGCTGCCCGGCTGCCTGCAAAGGTGGGCTCACACCCATGAAACCGCAGCTCCCCCTGGACACCTGCCCGTTGTGCTCTTGCGTCCGTCCGTGTCCCTTGCCGTGTGTGGCTTAGGTCTGCAGACAAGACGCTGCTTCTCTCTAGGGGCCCGCCTATATTCAGCTCCGTGCGATCCGATCAACAGACGACACTGCCAGACAGACAGAGACTCACCACTGCTGCCGGTTACCAGCCTCGCCTTTCTTTCCGTCTTTCGATACCGCGGCTGCAGGGGGCGCGGCGCTCACAGTCGCCGCGGGCGTGTCAAGGCATCGAGTCATCAGACAGGCGGCAGGGGCTTCGGACGCTTAAACGGTTTGCCTTCCCCTTTCCTTTCAGCGGAAGACACATGAAGTTTGAGGAAAAATACCAATGGTTAGAAAAAAAAATAGTTGTGAATGTATTTGCCCCAAATACCGTGATCTTTAAAACAGTAGCCGTCCCATGAATTGCTCAAGTTGTTGGTCATTTGCCTGGTTCACACACACACAAAAAGAGTTGGAAGGCTAAGAACCAAATAAAATTTTCAAGAAGTTATAAAAACAGATTTATAATATTCTCAATGAGAAATTTAATAGTCAAAATTTTAAATGTTAATAATTACAAGTAACTAAATAATTACACTCAACCTTCACTTCATTGAAATCCACTGGACTGAATTCTCAATTCAGTTATTAAGACGTCCCAATTATGCACAAACAGAATATTAAAAGTCTATAAACGTTAGACCCCTGTGCTTTTTCTATGGGTCTCTCAACATGCTTAGCTGCTTTTACTATTTGGGCTGGTGATCGCTAGCAGCTCACAGAGGACAGGGACTTTTGTCTCTTCACTAATGTATCCAGATTTCATGGAACGGTTTCAACACAGAAATAGGGTTCCAGAAAACATTTCTAAATGAACGAATGAATGGGCAACCTGAATGATATCCAGCCACAGCCAGTCCGTTAAAACCCAAATCCACCCTAAGAGGTAGATGTTATTCTTCATAAAAGAACAGAACCTCAGGAGCTAAAGTAACTCCATAAAGTCACCTCGCTTGTAAGTTCACAGTCAGAATAAAGCCCCACAGGCTGACCTCGACTCCTTGCTCTGCTCTGTGTGCATTGTTTGGTGCTTAAGTTTGCAGGCCAATGTAACTTAATTTGGGGGGATAGGAGACTGTGTCTCTACCATTAATGCAAAACAGTTATACAAAATATTTCCAATGAAGTTATCTTTAAAAGAATGCGAAAAACATGGTCACATGTCTAACAGTTAAATAGTTCATCAGAATATTATTAGCACAGTGTTGTTTATACAATCACATGATATAGAGAGCACGACATAAAAACGGAAGGTGATGATACTAGTAATCGTCAGTATCCAAACCTGCTCGGAAGGGCCTCTGCCAAAACCCCCCAGCAACTGTCCTAAGTTTTTACTATTTTGAGTAAGACTATCTACTGTTTTTAAGTACATAGCCAGAAATTAACTTTCATTTCCATGTGCTCTTTGACTTCCCAAACTCAAAAACATTTACTTTCTTCCGGAAAGATAAGATGCGTTTTACTTGGCTTCCGGGCCTGTGGCCGGACGGAGGAAGCGGGCATATGGGCTGGGCTTTCTTTCCTTCCTTTTAATGATGGACCTTTTCTTTGGCTGCTGCTTGTAGCTGAGCTACATACATTATACACTGTAAACAAATGTTACCCAACCGGAAGATTATGACAATTTGGTCTATTTTTTTAAAAAAATCCTCACCCGAGGATATGTTTATTGATTTGAGAGAGGGAGAAAGAGAGAGAGAAAGAGAGAGACATCAACGTGAGAGCGAAACATCGATTGGTTGCCTCCTGCACACACTCCGGCTGGGGATCGAACCTGAAGTTTTTTGGCGTACAGAATGGTGCTGCAACCATGAGCCACCTGGTCAGAGCCGGCCTCTTTTTAGGACAGAGAAATAAATTAGGTAGTTCAAAGCGAAGTGTCGTCTAGATTTAGAAACCAGAGTATACACAGTCCCCAAAAGGCCTTTCTGTTTATCGAGATGGTTGCTGCCTTTCGTCTGCCTCCTGTCCTGCGACGCCTGGTCTGCCTCCACGGGCCGCGTTTAGCGCCCGGCGGGATACTGCCTCCGGCCTCTGTCAAAGGTTCATCATCAGCCTTTCCTTTTTAATTATTTCAACATAACACATTAATCTTTCCCAAGTACGCACGTTACTCGTCTGTGCACCTTCAACCTGTGTGTGCAACACTGCTGTTTGCCGAGAACCATGCTAGGTTCCAGAATGAGAGTGAGAATAAAGCGCGTCCCTTCGCATGGCCAGCCAGTGTCTCCGGTGGGCACCCTGGGTGTGACCAAGAGCGCCAGAGGAGCCTCAGGTGGTACAGACAGACATGGTCCCCTGCTCCCTCTCCTCCGTCAGACTTCTGACATTCCCCTTGATTTAGCGGAAACAGGTAGGTTATTGCCATAACCTCATCATAGAAATCAAATGATGATAAAACACTGATACTTGTGCCGTCCAGCCTATTTATCGCATTATTTCATTTTGATTTGTTCTGATGATTCAGTAAGTTCCAATGATTCAATAAGTTACTTTTGCTCAAGCTAATCATTTGTTGCCTTTATGTTATAATCACCTCCAAAAGGGCTTGCTTTATTTTGTTTTAGACTTTATTTTTTTTAGGGCATTTGCTGGTTCGCAGCAAAGCTAACGAGAAGATGCAGCCTCTGCTGCCCATGCATCTCCTGCCCCACGAACGCACAGCCGCCCCCACTGGCAAGCTGGCGGGCGCCCTAGTTACAACTGACGGACCTACATGAACGCGCCGCAGTCACTCAGCGCCCCTCCCCCAGGCTGCACTTCACCCTTGCTGTGCACCCTTGTTGCACGTCGTGTTGTACACCCTCGTCGCACATTCCGTGGGTGTGGACAGTCATATGATGACGTGTGTCCTTCACCATTGTGTCAGGCAGTGTAGCTGCACTGACTTAAAGCTCCTCTGTCCATGTCTCCTTTATCTCCCCCCACAAACATAAAATGAAAGTATGTACTTAAAATGTTTAATTTTATTAAAGTTAAAGGCATATGCCAGTTTTTCATGGAATCAAACAAATAAATACTCATTTATTACAAGAAAAAGTATATTCTGTTAACACGCACTGAGCGTTTTTCTCTCATCCGCGCACGAGAGCCAATCAGGAGCCAGCAAGGATCTGCCCACGTGGCACCTGAGCAAGCGAGCGAGCGGGCAAGTGCGTGCGCGTGCACGCCTATGCACATGCACGCTCACAAAAATGTTTTAACTCTTCAAGTAATTTTTTCTGGAAAAATATTACCACCTTGTGAAATTACAGGAAATACTAAATAAATATTTCTAAGTGTTAGTAAATTATCTTTTGTTCAGAAACAGACATTAAAATTTTTTAAAAATGGAGGGGTTGAGATGCCTCCTGTGGGGGTGAGGGGTTAACCTGAGACAAAACTCCTGCCTGGAGTTAGTCACTCAGCTTCAGGGATCGCGCACCTCAGGTGGTCAGGCCCGTGAGCGATCCAGTGAAGCAAGTTCATCTTAACGTGCCTCGGTGCCTGTGTTCGAGCCGACAGAGCTTCTGTTGATGATCTGTCACGAAACAATTTAGGATCCAGTTTGAAACACACGTTATAATCCTGGTTTAATGGCTTTTGGTGCCCCAGGCAACGCAGTGCTGTGGAATGGTGACAATGTGTCCTGTCTCTGAGTAATCAATGAAGCCTCTTCCGAAAATTAGCAGGTGCCAGGGACGCCTGAGCAGCCCGGCAGCGCCACGTCTGCAGAATCCCAAATAAACCCTAACCCGCCTCTCGCTGTTCCCGCACAAGGTTCGTTAGACACCTCATTATTTACCTTATTAGTCGGCTGAGCAATCAAACCCAAAGGTCACCTTTAACAATATGCAATTAGTTTAAAAAAAAAAATCAACCTTTAACAGAAATGCATTAAAATGCAGTGTTAAAAATTTTGAAAACGTACATGTATAAATTTAAGACGATAACCACACTCTACAATGATAGGTTTCTAAGATGCTGAATCGATTACTAAAATTGGAAAAATATAAAAGAACCCGTATTAACTGTATTTCTTGAAGGCACTAATCTTTTATTTATTATGAAATCTGATATCTACACTTTTAAAACGGAAGGGTAGACAAAATTCTGACTTTTGAATTAAATTTCAATTCCTGTTGGAATTTCAGAAGTGTATCATATATATTTACAAATAATATCATGAATATTTCTTAGTTAATTTAAGCTTTTAAAAATGTAATCTTCCTTCACTTCTATAGGAAGACGTGGTACCATTATTTACATTGCGGTTTGAATACACGGATGCATATAGATTTTTGATTGCGTGAAAACTTTCTCTGTATTCTCATTATTTTACAATTTATCTAGTAAAGACATAGTAGAGTTAAACTGTTATTTTTTATACACTTTAAGTTTTTAATGAAGTTACTATATTTTGGTGAATTTCCATTTTTAGTGAACCTAAGGAAAACTCCGTGTATCTTTAAAAATATGGCAATTTTAACACTCATGGAGTCTTATGAAAATAGACAGCTAAATTAACTTATCACGTTTGTAGACACTCGTGACTCATCACTTAATCAAGTATTTCTCTTGACTTCAATTATAATTACTAAGATTAACTTACGATTTGTCTTTGTCAACTTGAACTTCGGTAACAAATTACCATACACGGGATGGTTTTTTGAACAGCAGAAGTTTATTTCTTCTAGTCTGGGAGGCAAGTAGTCCCCGATCAGGGCCTCAGCATGGTCATGTCCTCACCTAGCCTTTCAAAAGGAGGGAGACGTCTCTTGTCTCTTCCTCGTTTTCTGAGGGCACTAATCCCTTCATCGGGCCCCACCTGCCTGACCCCATCTAATCATAATCACCTCCCAAAGGCTCCACCTGCAAACACGACCACAGGGGCTATCCAGGTTCAACAAAGGGATTCTGAGGGACACCAACCCCCAGTCTGAATTAGTGTTAGATGATGATCCGTTACTTTCTGGTGACTGCGTGTGTGTACAGGTTGGGTGCGTGCTTATTAGACTCCGGCGTGATCTTTATTTTTCTGAATCTGATTGAATGCTGCATGAATAAACATATGACCACCTGTATTGTATCTACCGGAGGTCTATCACCGATTTTTAAAATAATTCTTAAGCAGAGATGCAGAGAAATGCATGCTATTGAACCGCCATTACCCTACTGAGAGCTTTAGCTCCACTATGGACATGATTATTAAAAACTATTTGCCAAACACTCCTTATTCTGGGAACGCAATGTAGGTTGGCCAAAAAGTTCATTTGTTTTTTCCATACAATGGCTCCAGTAGTGCTTAGTTGTGTTTAACTTCATTTGAAACAATTTTGTTAGATTATATTGTGACAGCTGTCATATCAGCGTATATTTTTTTAAAAAAAACGTATCAAGGTTGGTGAATTTTTGTGTAGCCATTTTAATACCGAAGGTGGAACAAAATATGCAACATTTTCAGCCTATTATTATGCTTTATTATTGCAAGAAAGATAAAAACACAACTGAAATGCAAAAAAAAGATTTGTGCAGTGTCTGATCAAATGTGTCAAAAGTAGTTTGCGAAGGTTTGTGCTGGAGATTTCTCTCTGGGTGATGCTCCACGGTCGGGTAGACCAGTTGAAGTTGATAGCGATCAAATGGAGACATTAACTGAGATCAATCAGTGTTCTACCACATGGGAGACAGCCAACATACTCAAAATATCCAAGTCAAGAAAGTTATTGGTGAAAATGGAAAGCATGCCTCTTATTTTTTGGGAAAACTGAATGGACTTTTTGGCCAGCCCAAGCGATGATAACATTTCACACGTCACCATATTGTGTTAGCTTCTATTATTCACCTCACGTCACAGATGGAGGCACTTGAGGCACGTGGATCAGCAGTGAAACTCCAAGGAAGCACAGGCGGTCAGTCATCAAAGCCAAGAGGCAAAGCCGGCCCTTCCGCCCCGAGCCGGAGAGCTGGCTGAATGTGTCCTGAAAACTGCAGAAGGCCCAGGCGCGCAGCAAAATCGGCTGAGCAAAATGAACGGAAACCGAGCATCAGCAGGCGGGGCTCTGTGGCCTCGCACCTGCAGCTGAAAAGTCATCGCCGGGACTCCGCTCCTTTCTAATTTTTCTCCCCAAACTCCTTTCACTTGCTGCTGTTTAAAAAAAAAACAACAACCGGTAGCTGGTGGAAATCCACTTGCTTTATATATAATTATAGTTCCGAAAAGCAAATGTGGGAGCACGCAGCTCACTGTTGAACTATTTCGATTATTAGCTCAGGACAAAACATGCACTTTAAACTAAGCTGAGGAGAGCACAGAAGTGTTCGTCTCTCTCACACTTTACAGATGAAGTTCAGAGGTGATTTCGGAAGCGTAAGACCAGCAGTTACATTTCAAGTAAAATTATGTGCAACCTCCAACTTGAATTTTGTCTCCAGTTTTACTCCGACAAACAAATATTCACATGATACTGCTATTTGGCAAATGACAGATTAATTTGAATCACAATAAAAACATTGAGGTGTCTTAGAAAACCACCAAGAATAAACACCAGGAGCAAGCAAAGTATTGTCCCTGTTTATAGTCGGCCTTAGGTCGGCATTCTGGGCCCGGAGCGTTTATTGCTGCTGGTATTTAAAATGTATCCCTACAGTTGTGAAGTTTACTCACATCCCAAAAGACTGGGTATTGGACTAGCACCAAGAACATGTAAATTGGTGTGACTAGAAGCCCGACCCGCGGCAGCACGCTAAGAAAGTTAAGCATCGCGTGGCGTTTCCCACGTAACGTCCAGTCACCACTGCCTCGTGCGTCAGGATTGGCCCCTCCTGAACACTGAGACGGCTCCTTACCTGGCTCCCAGGGCGGGGGTAGGGGGGGCTTTCATTTAAAACGTGTGGTGGTGCATATGCTTGTGAATGTGGCCTAATGACGGTCAACAAGGAATTCCCTTCTGCAGTGCAGTGGCATCGTATCCTCCCCTCCTCTCATTCCTCTCCCCGACACACTGCCCCTGAAGGTGTAAAATGGGGTGAGCTAGCCTCGGTTCCTTGAGACAGTTTGATTTTTCACTGCTCCCAAGGCAAGGAAGCCTCTGAACATTGATCCACTCGCCCAGGGAACCCGGAAGGGTGTCATCATGTCACGTCCACTGACACCACTATACTGGGTGGGCAGAAGTAGGTTTACAGTTGTTTGTATGGCAAATAATGCAATAATTAATAAGTAATAATGCAGGAATAGCCATGATTTTGGGTACTCACATCTGTAAACCTACTTTTGACTCGCCCTGTGTATCATAATATTGGGGCTCCTTACTGTCTGGAGGCCAAAAGTAACAGTAAAATGCCATTTTAGTAACCTACTGAGTAAATATCGAGCTGCCGTTCTTTTCAGGTTTTAAAAATGCACCAACCCTTTGATTGGCCCTTGCTCAAGAGATTCGTGAGGAACCATTATAAAGGTGGGTGCGTGATCTCTAAGTGGCGTTACTGGCATGAATTGGTTGTAGGGCATCTCCAGTGTCACTAATCTTAGCCCTGTCCCGTCAGGGCGGCCCTCTAATCACCCCATTTAACCTCGTCAGTTTCCTGTCGGCCCCGCCTCAGGGACGCAGTCCAGTCCACAGCAGCAGGGCTGAGTCTTACTCTGTCATGTTGAAATGTGAGGCCCAGTCCCACATGAGTCACCTATTAACCAAGAGAAACCTAAGCTGATCTTGGGTAATTTCTCATTGTTTTCCTCTAAATTCCCCCTCTTATTGAAAATTGAAAAATATTCTACATAAGCTACATCAGCTGCAAAACAAATATGTACTTATTTCCTGAAAAGTGGCAGACCCAAGGGGCGTGGATTCTGGCACGTCGCAGAAACCCCTCCTCTCTCTGTGCGGGGCCTGATGCTGTATCAACACAGCGACGCGACCCCCGGTCCCGGGCTCTCCCCCCACGCAGTTGTGGGGCCTCCAGATCACTGATGGTGTTCGAGAGTAATCAACGTCTTCTTCGAAGCTCGAGCTTATAACATAGAGTACAGGGAAAAGTTTTCCTTCAAGAATTTTTGCCGAGGAAACATTGATTTTTAGTTCGTTGTTGTTACAGCTCTTGCAATTCTACCGTAACGAGCTCCAGGGGGCGCCATCGAGACCCCAACTGGTCCAATACCAATAGGGCCTGCGCTGACTGGTGGAAACCCAGCCCGAGGGTAATGGGACCTGCTTCGGAGGGCGATGACTTTCATGCCCTAGTGTTACTGGGTCAGCGGGAAAGTCAGCTGTGAAATGAAACACACATTTTTCTTTTTCACCAATTAAGTTTGACTTGGATATTTCGAGTATGTTGGCTATGTCCTCTGTGGTAGAACGTTGCTTGTTCTCAATCAAAGTCCCCATTTGATTGCTATCAGCTTCAGCTGGTCTACCTGACCATGCAACTTTGTCCAGCGAGAAATTTCCAGTGTGAAACTTCACAAACCACCTTTGACACATTCTATCAGTCAGAGCATTTTCTCCTTTTTTTTTTGCATTTCAGTTGTTTTTACCTTTCTTAAAGTAATAAAGCATAATATGCTGAAAATATTGCATATTTCCTTTCACCTTCAATATTAAAATGACTGTACAAAAATTCACCAATTTTGATGTTTTTTTAAATATACACTGATATGACAGGTATCACAATACAATCTAACAAAACTGTTTCAAATGAAGTTAAAGACACCTAAGTGCTACTAGAAGCATTGGTAAGGAAAAAACGAACGGACTTACTGGCCAAGCCCTGCAGTACAGCTAGGCAAGAAGGCCATGACCTCTCCCGAGAGAAGCAGGGGCTGATAGATTTTGAGACTGAGTCAAATGTATATTTTGTTGATAGAAAAATTCCTTTCACAACTGAAAATAAAACTGTCAATTGTCTATTTCAATTCCAAAATAAGTCTTTGATTGTTGGGAAAAAAAAAAGATCTGATCGGCTAAAATAATTTTGTGTTTACCGCTGATACAGCCTGAAACATAAAGTACTTCATCTATTGAAAACCATATAAAACAGACAAAAACATTTTTGTTCTAAATAAAAGAAAAATTAAACGCTTAATGTAAGTGGGGCAGAGTGGTGCTCGGGTCGGGGTGTGAGTGAGAGCTGAGCGGGTTCGAGTCCTCTCTCACCCAAAGCGGGCCATTGGCGCCACACCCTGTGGGTGCGCTGGGGACTCTGCAACCCCCGCCCCTGTGGGTAAGGCACAGGATCTAATTATGTCATCATGTCAAAATGGATGTTAGTGACAAAAGATGAAATTGAGGCCAACAGGAAAAATAAATCACTAGAAGACACACTGGGTAACTTAATATATAAAATTAAAAAAGTGGATTGCCAAGTTTGTTGCTGATTAAATTGCAAAAGAAAGCCTTCTGGTCCTTGGGAAAGACAGTCCTTTAAAACTGACAAGAGGCCTTTTTAAAGGTCCTGCATTACCAGGGGACAGGGGAAAATTTACAGTTACAAGTGGTCTAAGAAAAGGGAGGTAAGGGCAGTAGAGTCAGAAAGAACTGTCTAAAATCCGGTCAAACTGAGGTGAACACTGAGCCAGTCCTGGCCAGTGCGTGACACGGGTAGAATTCCCTATGCAGGCAAATACAATAACGATGTAGCTTTTTTTTTTTTTTGGATGACCCACTTTCAAAAATTTCAGTGCAAATATTACAGATCAAAATTTCAACACAGAATTTAATCATGGGATAAAATACTGTGCAGGAGACCCTTGGAGTTTTCACGGCCTTGCAGTTCCAAAGGAACAAAATGTTGCTGAGTACGATGTGATGCCTGATCCTGAAAATACCACAGAATCGCCAGCTTCCCAGTGCACAGAACTGTTCCGATGTAATTTGTACTTATATATAATGTATGGGGAGAATCACAAATGATTAAGAGACTGAATGTAAATGTATTCTTCTAGGTTGCAATTTTGAGAAGAGATAATCTAGTTTTTCAAAACACTGTAATAGAACAAATACCACATGTTATGCTACAAGAAAATACATATCTCTCGAATCTGCAGATGTAATCTTCTGGAAACAGAGAGAAGAGTAAAAGCAGCAAAGGCGTTACTCCTTTTATGCAAATGTGACGGCGTTGACAACACTAGTCAGTTTCTCTGAGCCAGGGTCCTACCCTTCCCCTAAGCTATGGAGCTAAACGGTCTTTAGAGTTAACTTTTTTAAAGGTTAGCTTCTATGTTACCTACTTTGGTGGGACGGTTCTGTTTTGGAAACTTAAAATGCAAGACACAATAGCAGTTTCAAATCCCTGATGATGTTGGGGGCTTGTGTAACAAGAATATTGGCAAATCAAGTTCAGGATTATCTCGCTACAATCCTAGGTCATCTTCTCTTTGATTGCTGAAAAGACGGGATTAAGTGGATCAGATAATTGTAGGAAGGGCATTTCTGAACTAAGTGGAGGAGGAGTTGAAGATCAAGATTTTCAGAACTTTTCAGATCAAGTTCAGAGTTTGATCAAATGAAAAGCACAGAGGTTTCTTTAATAAGGAAAAGGCTTCTAGTTTCTGCTCGGAATGTAAACTTTGAAAAAGGCATTGCCCTTCCTGTTATACCAGCAACAAAAGAGTCAGACCATCTCCACACTGACCCACTTGGAGCCCAGCAGGGAGCTGACGGCACACGGCAGCCAGCCCACTAGAAACAGAAAGAAAAACAGGTGTGCGTGGGGCCAGACAGACTAGGAAAACTTGCTTATCCGGGACCGGTAAGAAGCACCGAGCAAAAATCGCTCATGAACTGGAAAAGGGCCAGTACGGGCCGGCCAGGAAATCTAGAAGGTCTGGTGGCTGTAGCCGTGGGGCAATTTTCTTACAGTCTGCGGGCATCTCTCCTCAGACCACACAAAGCCTCGCACACGGCCCCTGAGAGGGAGCCCGTGCAGAAGGCTTGGCAGGGGAAGGGCAGCTTTGCAGGAAGGCACAGGCCTGCCTGGTGCACTTCCCCAGCCTCCCGGGGAACGTGGAGCCCGAGCCTTCCGACAGCTCCTTGCCTGTGGGCACCAGGAAACCCCTGCCGCTGAGGGGGGAGGACAGGAACAAGCCCAGACCACAGGGGCCTGTTGCGGTCATTGTGAGGAGCAAGACCTCCGAGGATGCGGGACAGGAACACAGTGGTCGCCTGACAGATGGGCTGTCAGGGCCCAGAAGGAACTCTGCCCACGGTCACAGCGATGCGCTGCTGCAGGAGAAGACGCCCAGCACACAGCAGAACTGTGACAGCAGAACCCAAGAGCAATGCACAGTGGTGACTCACCTCCCCCTGAAGCACGGGGGGCCCTCTGGAAACAGCGCTGAGCCCCCGCAGGCACAGCCAACCCACCCAAACACAGGAACTCACTGAAGGAGACAGGAGATCGTAGAAGAATTTGAACCTATGACTCTTAAAAAATTAATTAGCTAAAGTAATTTCACATTTACCATTGTTATGTAATTTCATGTTTACCGTGGAATCATAAATACTTCTTCATCAGTTGACAAACCAGATAAAACAGAAACTTCTAATGGGGAATGACATCACCCCATTGCACCCAGCTGCCCTTGCGACGGGATCACCCCCAGGCCCACACTGGGTGCAGCAAAGGACAGGTTTGCCTCCTTCGGAACGTGGATACCATTTACGTCATTTTCACTGTCCTATACATGATGTCTGGCTTTCAATGACAACAGTTACGGGGCATAAAGTGTCAAGAAAGGCATCAAAAACCCAGTCAAAAGGTAAAGAGGCCGGAATGAGAAGTAACACATGGTGCGCAGGTGGAGGCTGAGCCTCACAAAGCAAAGGCTCGCAGGGGGGCAGATGCAAGGAACGACCCACAGCCCCCGCAGAAAAAGATGGAAACTGTGAAAAAGAGTCGATGCAGGTGACAGAAACGGACACACAGTCACAGAAGTGAAAAGCGCCTTGTGCCGCACCTGTACCTCTTCACAGGTGAGATAAGGAGCGGAGGTCGCAGCCACACACGGCGCCGGCGAGGCCGCTTCGCCCTCCGGCTTTCGGCCTCCCGACTCCCCGCTGGCAACCGTGGCCTCCGGGTTTCCCAGTGAAGGAAGCCTGCCTGAAAATAGCTTCATTTTCATTGCGCAGTGTTGGCTCCTCCCTTTGAGATGGGCTTCAAATAAAGGATGGAAAATACTCTTAAAAAGAAACACGAAACATTCAGAAAGCAGTCCGAGCTGACTCTCGTGTTGCTGCCAGAGGGCGGATTTCCAAGGCTGCAGACAACAGCCCCTTTCCCGTTCCTGGGAGAAAAGCGTGGGGATCCCGGCACTCAGAATTAGCCCCTGCACCCGGGCTCCTCTCCTGCCGCGCGAACGTGGCTAAGAGCGACAAATGGCTCGTGCGTCCCTAGGATATGGGACAGTCCTCCATACTATCTCAGAGTATTAATAATAACAACGCTCTATTAATAACGGTCTAACCATTAAGTATTAACGCATATGCATTTTATCTGCGTAGAGGGAAATCAAGGATGAGACGCCCTTCTGCCCCAACTCCTGCTGTAAACGCTTCTCTTCCGTTTCTGTGAACCGCTTGGCACCCTCACTGTGCCGCCTCCCAGGACCCTCCCTTCGGGCCCAGCCTAAAAGGGGTGTGGAGCCACTGTTCGGGCCAGGCTTTGGGAGCAGGCTCTGCTGGGGCCGCAGGTGTCAACAAACTCTCCCTTCGCTACCCCGGGGCCACGGGAGCCTTTTCCGACCTCTCTTTCTGCCGCGACATTACGACTCACCCAAAGGCTGGAAGTGGCCAAGGACGTAGTCGGGGAGCTTGAAGGCCGGCGAGCCAAAGCCCGGAATAGAAAGCCCCATGAGGAAAGGGAGGGAAATGACCCAAATCCACGCCCTCCCCACCCACACACCCTGCGTGTCCCTCCCACCTGGCTGGTCCTGTGTCTTATCCTGTTACCAGAAAGTGGTAAATAGTAAACTGTTTGCCTGGGTCTGCACAACACTAGCAAAGTAATCCAACCGAGGGGGTGGCCGTGGGAGCTCTGGTTTAGAACCCGCAGGGCAGAAGTGCAGGCTGTGGAGGGACCGGGCGGGGCGTGTCCAGTGGGGCCGAGCCCTCACCTGTGGGATGCCAGAGCTGCACTGGGTGACACCCAGTTGCTGTCGCAGAACTGCTTGGTGCAGGCGGCGGAGGGGGGTCCCCGTCCTTGGTGACCGCGGCGTGGTTTCTTTACACTGAGCAACCACCTACATTCCCCGGCTCCGCTGCAATTATGGCTGGACCCACGGCGCTCCAACCAGTGACAAGGACACACCTGAAATGGACAACCCCATCTCAGGCCACACCCTCATGCCACCCACCTCTGCCTCCCAACTCCAGGCCACAGATCCACTCAGCAGCTGGCCGGGCCCTGACATCCCACCTGAATTGGGCTGTGAGTGGCACCAAATGCGTATCGGTTTAATACGTGGGATTTTAGGACTGTTAGCTCCTAACGTTACTTTCGCGTCATCGACCCGCCTTCCACAGGTGGATGTACTCCTCCCCTCACGGGGGATGAAGCACCTCACGCACTCTGCTTTGTCCTAATCCAGCTCTTGCCGCCTCGCCGGCAACTTCCGCTTCCCCAGAATTTCTTAAACCTTTCTATGGCAATAGCGTTCCCTTTATTTTTCTGCAGCGAACCGCCCTCGAGGCCCAGTCAATGTTCATTATCTCCCGGGGCGAACGGCAGTCTAGACCAGGACCCTGAAATCGCTCTCCGATAACGCCCATCTCCAATATCTTTTCATTCACTTCAGGCTTTGAACGCTTCCGTGCATCTTCAGATTGTCATTTGCATCTCGACTTTATTTTCCGGAGTGAGTTCGTCTCCGTGGCTGGCCATTCGGGTCACACTTCCTCCGATTCCCTCATCTCTGCTGTCCACACTTCCCCTGGAGCGCAGTCCCCGCCCAGACGCCTGGCCCACAGCTGTGCTGGACAGACCTGGTCTCCGACTTCGGCTGGGCCCTGAGAATGTCTTGGAGGCTCCATTGCCTGTCCCCTGAGAGCACAGATGCTGTGAGGGCCCTATGCTGTGTCACGGTGATCGCAGGCTGTCCCCCGGGCCTGGCATCCACGCCTGGTGGTTCCCACCTGGGGGTGTCTGAGGGCTCTGCTCTACCATTACCCTGCCTTCGGCTCCCCCACACGCCCGTCTCCTGGCTGCTACAGTGCCCTTCTAGAAAAAAAACACCCTTATTTCTCAGAAAATTTAGTACTGTGAAGTTTGAAATGTGTTTTTATAATTTTTAATTTATAATTTGACTTCAGGGTCCTTTTGAGGGTCTGATTTGGGCTAAGGAAACCCTCCCTTATATTAAATACAGTCACCTGTCATGTTCTCTCAGGGTGTCAGCCAAGTCTCTAGAGCGCAGGTCTCATATATGGGATGACGGGAACGTCAGGGCGAGGACGGCCGCGTGGGGCCTCCTCATGCAGTTAAGGAGAGAGAAACAAGCAGACAGGACGATGACAGACGATCACCGGCTGTCCGGGGTCAGCACCTGTTCCTTGTTTTTATGGTCACTTGTGACTTCTTCCCCTGGCCTTCTGAGCCAGTTAGTGAGTGTGCCGATAACAAGGTCGAAGGAGTTGGTTTTTATGTTTGTAAAGACACTGAAGATAGAAAGGCCATGAAACATATCCCACGCCATGGGTGAAGCACACACTATAAGCATTTTTAAAAAGTGAGCAACTGTGGCCAGGAGAAAACACCCCTGGCTAGAAGCTCAGTGCGGTGGGCGTGCTGGGTCGGCTGGCTGCTCCCCGTCGGCCATCGCGAAGGCTGTAAGCTCTGAAAATAAAGAGGTTTTTGGAAGCGTGTGGCAATCTTTTGATTTTACAGCCTCAGTAGAATTCAGTGAAACTGCGAATAACACTACGTAACCTTCTTTTTGCTTCTCCATTTCCTTCTGAAAGTAAATAATTTTTTGCGATCTGAAAAGAGCTTTTGAAATATAAAGTGGGGCCAATGTAGGTTTACATTTGTGAGTACACAAAACGCAAAGTTTACTTTTATATTATTATCGATGAGTTATTGTATTATTTTTCATATGAACAACTATAAATCTACTTTTGTTCCACCCCGCCTCGTGTGCTTTAACAAAGATCAGTGAATCAAACTAGGAGAGGTACCCTGAATTATATGTTCCATTTTAACTACTTTTTTATTACTTGGTTTTTTTATCGCCTTTTCTGTTTCCGGGGAAGACAGACCTCAGGGGACCCAAGAACTTGCTGTGCACGACGTGAAGGCCTCGGTCAGATCTGGAGTTACTCACCTATATGCTTTTAATTAGGTTACCTCATTTAATTAAGCTCGGAATTCTCATTTGAAAATAAAAAGGGATATATTATACACATCGCAGGCGACTGGAAGAATTAGAGTAAGCAAAATTTCCTAAAATATGTAAAATACTCAGCGCATTTCTACTGGTGTTCAGTTATAGTTCAGAGGAAACCTGGGAGATGCAATTAGTAACACCTGTGAAAATATTCTCTTTTCTATTAATAATGTATAACATACATTATAAATACATTTCTTAATGAATAACCAATACACTATTAATAAAAGTTGTTTCCACTAATAATTAAGATGCAGCAAAGTCGAACTGCTGGTTCCCCGCTGGAATGACCACAGCGCTAACAAAACCAAAGGCGAGGATGCCGGTGAGGATAGTAAGAGCTGCAAGGCGCGCTCCGCGGCGCCTGCCCTTTCCTCGGTGGTTCTCCACGCCTTTCACATGCCTTAGCTAGCTTCACTTTTCCAGAGAACTGCAGGAATTCGATACCGTTACAGTTTACTTAGTTTTAACAGGACAGGGAACTGAGGCCCACGTGTAAGTAATTCCCTGCGGCTCGCAAGCCGCCAAGTGACAGGGAGGTCGGTGTCCTTAACTGTTGTGCGCGGCTGCTCCTGAAAGTCAGTCATTTCTAGGGATGTTTTATGAAAACGGTGACACCGGATTTGGGGAAATCATTTCTCCTCTTAGAAACTAAATCCTCACCAAAATACTCTTGTGTTGGCGGCTGGCAAGCATCTCTGCGGGGGAGCCTAAACCCGAACTTGCTCATTCCGGCAGGCGAGAATGGCAGGCTTTGCCTCGTTAATGGGGTTTCGCGTGTCACTTCCTAAATCCAAATGTACAAAGACAGCTTTTATTCCAAAAATGCTAATGGCCTCGTTAATTAAAATTCAATGTCTATCTTCAAATTTCTCTTTGAACCTGGGGCAATTTTTTCATTGTTCTGTGTCTCCTGAAACCCTAGTGATTAGTGATGGAGGCCTGGCTTGACGTTTGGGCATTCCTTTCAGGGAAGGATGTCGGTCGTGATTTAAAGAATGAAGCTGACATGAAACTCACCCATTATCTGTGGTTCTGCATGCTGTGCGCGCAGCAGCAATGCCGTCCGGCTGCATAATTGCCTCCGAGGCACCGGGCAGCTTGCTGGGAAGGCCAGGCAGCGCGCCGGCCAGGCCCAGCGCGGCCTGACCGTTCCGCGGTGTTTGATCCTGCGCGGTGCCTCTGAGCCCGTGACTCCCCCACGCTGCGGCTCCCCCACAGGGCGTCTCTTCCTAGAGGTGCTGCCTGTCATCCGTCCCCTCTTCTAAGGCTCTGCTGCCGTCCGCTTTGCTGCGCACCCTGAGCCGCTCCTCAGCTCTCCGCTCTGACAGCTGGGGCGTGAGTGCTATTTGAGATTAGTTCCATCAGTGATGAATTTTAAACAGAGGTACAAAATTAGGGCAGGAAGACTTAGAAAAACGTCAGATTTGCTGTGAGCGGTCTTGGAGAAAAGAAGTCTGCTGCCCAGTGCAGGAGAGGGGTGTGCGCGCACTGCACCTGGTCAGGGAGGGGGGTCCACCGAGCGGAGACCCTCACCCTCTCTCATCAGCACTGGCGATGCCGCCCTGCGTTTCTGTAACCTTTTGGGCCACACAAAGGGTTACAGAATACTGGTGTGATTTCCGAACTTTTGTTTGTATTTGAGTTTGGTGTTATTTTTGGCAGGACTTAGGGTGCCACATGTGCAAGTCACATAGATCGTTTTTCTTCTAAAAGTCATGCATCCAAGTGAGACGCCAGAGCTTCTTTCGTAAAGATGCTGTGTTGTTTCACTAAGAGAGGAAGTAAGGACGTTGCTGAGGGGTTTATAAGTACCTGCAGCTACTGCATGTAGAGGACACGCGCGTGTGTGTGTGTGGGGTCTTTCTGTTGTTTGGTGATCCCAACTAAAACCTTAAACCGTTAGGGTCCCGGCCAGGGTCAGCCTGAGGGTTAGGATGCTCCATGTTCATTTATTTCCTCTCTGTGAGGACCCAGTGTCCCGTTACATTTGTCTTTCACTTTTCCATCCCAAACTACCGTCTTCTCCCTGGACCTTGGGGTCTATGCCCAGATAATAATCACTGACTTTGGCAAAATTCAGAAAGGCTATTTTCTGGGTTTGTATTTTCAGTGTTAAAAACTCCTTAGCGGCCATTCTGCATTCGGCTCTGGAAAGGTCACTGGTTCTTAGGCAGCTGGGGCCACAGAGGCCAAGTGGCCTTGCCGTGAAGTGCCCCCAGCCCAGCACTGCGCTAAGAATGGAACTCCTGGGCCCCTGGCGTCTGCCGGGCCTGGGGCGCAAGTCCACGGGGAAACCTGCGACATTACTTCTGTGGCCTTGATTTTGTTCAAAATTTGACGTGCGTCTGGCTTCTTAAACATTATTTCCTGTCTTCATTTAAGGTTTCCCTGGTGAATTACACTTTCACATTTCCCTTCTGTCCTAGCTTTATTATCTCCTGGCTTGTTCATGATAACATGAGGGCTTAAAAATGGGAAGGGCCCAGTGTTTCGGCTTTGAATATCTTTTTATAAAAATGTAAATTAAATGAAAAACATGTCTAACGAAGATTATTTTCTTTGCACTTTTGTTGTTTGTCATTTTTCTTTTAAATTATTAAAATTATCTGTTATAATTAAAAGACCTGGTATCACATAATTAAAATGCCGACAATTGTACATAAAACGATCTGTATTTCCTTCATCCAATGAGATGTCATTAAAGATGCTATCAACGTAGAACGGCTTCCAGTTCCGAGCCCCGGAGCGACGCGGCTGACAATGTGAAGAACGGTGTGACGCTGCGCGAACGTTACGTTTACAGCACATACACGATTTCAAGAGTAAGATGGATTGTTTAATATCACAAATGTGCCTCGGCCTCCATCTGCCACGGCGGCGAGAACCGTTTCTCATTCATGGGTCCCTCTGAAGTCAGGAGCATCGAGATAAACAGGAAAGCAGATGCGAAGGCCTCCCTGGACTCAACACCTAATTATGCGCGGATGCACGGCGCGCTTGCGTTCCCATGGGAAGGGACGGACAGGTCAATGAATGTGTCTTTCCTCTTATCTACACACATCCATCACTCAAGTCTTGCGTCCCCTGTGTGTCAGTCTCTGTCTCTGCCGTTGACAGGGACACAGTGTGCAGACTTCACGGCTCTCCGATGCCGTTCGTTCCTTCTGATGTCATAGGGTGGGTCCTGCAGGGAGAGCTGCTGCCTTCTGACCTGAAAGGTGTTGTCGCTGGAGAGGACGTTCAGACTTTCCACATGGTCCTGTGCCAAGTGTTGAGTGCCAGGCTGCGTGAAGGGGCCCCCGGCCCGCGCGCTCTTCAGTGAATGTCGTTTTCTATCTGTGGTGCCCATGAACGGCACCCGCCAAGCGCGGGGCCTCTCTGGCTGGGGAGTGGACGCAGTGCCATGGCTTTCGCCTCATCTTTGGATGTTTTGCTAATTCCTCACAGTCACTTCATGACCTTCTTGAGCTGTAAATTGCATATGAAAAAATAGGCGTTTTACTTAAAATAAATCTTGGCAGGACTCAGGTAACAAGTAGCGATAGCTTTTCTGGTGAAGGGAGGGTGTTACCCGTCTAGGGCTCGGCGGCCAGAAGAGAGACAAAAACCTGTCACCTGACCAAAATCCGATCGATTTAAATTTCTTCCATCTGCAGACGCAGTAAGTCATACCACCTCAGGTCCTCACTCCGCCTGTGCTCCACGCGAGCCCGTCGTCGCCACGCATCCCCCAAGTGGACCTGCGCGCCTTCGAGCTCCTGGGCTCTTCTCTCCCTCCATCCGCTTCGTGCCTGGAGAAAACCCCAGCGACTTCCTTCCCCAGGTCCGCTTGTAAGCAGGTAAACACCTGGAAAAACCAAAAGCAACCACGAGCAGGACCACATGGACTGCTGACCACACGGAGGCTTCCTTAAATTTGGGACAAGGATGTCCACCTGGACGGCAGCACACGCAGTGAGGCTGCGCGCCCCCCCTGCGTCTGCACCTCGCTCCCCGGATCGGCGGGTCGGTGCTCCGTGTCCCCTTCCCCGTCCATCGCTCTCCTGGCTCTTGTCCTCAAACGGCGGGTGGGGACGGAGAGGGGCGCCTTACATCCCAGGGCAGAAGAAAGGCGGTGAGAAGCCAGTGTCACTGAGAGGGAGCTCTGCCCTGCGTCCTGTTACGATGACGACTGGCCCTGCGTCCCAGTCCTTGGGCCTGTCTGCACCTGTTCCTCCGGCTATTTTAGGGGCTTCCGCCTGTCACTCCTGGGGTAACACCCCGTGGGGCACCGCCTCCCTGATGCCCCCGATCCATCCGCTCTCATGGTCAAGGGCTTTGAAGTCCCTGGAGGGGTCCAGAATGAGTCGCCCCAGACAGGCCTCTATGGTATGTGGACTGTTTTGAGCTAAAGGCAGCCAAGACCCAGAGGGTTCAGGAAGAACCTCACCCCCTCACCATCCTTAACCCCCTAGAAGTGTTTGAACTAGGGGCCCTGCCCACAGTGAAATGTCATTTGAGAAGGCCTTTTCAGCTGCGCCACAGGGCAAGGCGCACTGCTCGGTACCGAACCCCACTTCTCTTACCCTCCAGCAGTGGCTCCCCTCTGATGCACCGAGGCGACCTGAGCTCAGAATGTCTGTAGACCTCATCCACCTTCCCATCCCTGCACCTCTCCTGCATGCGGGCCCCACACTTTGTAAGCAACTAAACGAGGTCGTCTCCTCTCGTTAACCTGCCTGCTGTCGACCCGATTATGAGACCAACCAGAAAAACCTCGGAATGGCTGTCATCACGTTGGAAGGCACAGAAGGCTAAAGTGTGGCTGTCTCATAGCCACCCCATATTTGCCGGTGTGCGGCTGTTGTCATTCTATTTCGGAAGGGCGAGTGACATGCGGGCGTTATTAATGAAACGGACTGACATCCTCCACGACTAATTTCTATCAGAATGACTAACTTAGATTTTCTTTTCAAACGGCAAATCGTGCACTTTCCAAAAACATTTTCTTTGTTTTATTTGTGTGTGTGTTTATGAGAGCCCTACATAATTTTTATTTGAACAAACTGATTTAATGTGTAACAATATTCTAATCAATAGATTTGGTTCACTCTTATTGCAGACTTAACCTTATGCAAAGCACTTTTGCACAGAAGGTAAGCACAGTAGGAAATACTGTGTTGAGTCAAATGCAAAATGGCAATTTTGGCTTCACATTTATTTTATGTCCACCCTTCTCCTTCCCACGTTGACGACGTGTCAGACTTAATGAGGTGGGTCCTTAGTGAGGCCTCCCTGTGCCGCCGGCACAAGACGCACTCCCCGGGCCTCGTGAGAGTCTTCACTGCGAGCCCGCCTGGCGGCTCACGGCCTTTCGGACGCCCATGATGGCCCGGTCTGCTGATTCTCCTTTCAGGGTCAAGTAATTCATGTTAAACGATCGTGCAAGCATTCTGATAAAATATTTCGGGAGCTCGTAATTTTTACTTACAAGATGAATTTGTCCTACAGACTAATTTGGAGTACTACCCAACTTTAGGGCAAGTAGAGCGCAGAAATTATATTCAAGGCAAGGCTACATGCTAAGAATGAGCCATACATTTATGAAATTCGACTTACTGTGACAACATTGAAACTGAAAATAATGAGAGTTACTTTCTTTTTCAAAAAAAAAAACTTAGTAGGAATATATATATGTATCATTACATTGACTTATTTACATATGCATTTATAATAGACAACGATTATATTATATTACTATATACATATATCCTTATTCTCAGCTCCATAATAAAGTCGGCGATGAACGCAGACGGTTGGCTGGTGCGCGGAACTTATGTTAGAGGGCACAGGAAGGGCTTCTGGAGCCCTAACCAGTTGTGAAGCTTTAAAAAACAAACGAACTTTATGAAACAACGAGGCTGGGTGAGCCTTGCAACATTCTTCCCCCCTTCGTGAAAGATAAAAGAGGCGTTAGGTAACTTTGATGTACTCCATAAGACAGTCTTCAGGAAAGATGTTAAATAACTGTGACTTCCTATTTCTCATCCAATAAGTGACCCGGGAGAACGATCTCTTTGTACTCAAAGTTGTGAGAAGTCCGCCAGCCCTGAAAGAACCACGTGAAACTCTTACTGTACGAATTACACTCAGTTTTCTCCCAGCGGTTGTGATTTCATACTGAAATCAGTTTCAGTTTCTTCACTATTTCAGTATACACCGCCTCCGCCTGGGGGCCATAGGCTCTGTGAATTGATAAATCTGACCTCATTTGCATTCGATTAGGCAGGCCCCTGCGACTTGTGAAATCCCGGCTCTGCTCAGAGGAGCAGGCAGAGCAGGCCTCCCGCCGGGCTGAGCGGCACCGGGAGGGCTGGTCCGACCCGCATCAGGGGCGTGGTTGAGACAATGAGCCTGCGCAGAGAACTGGCCAGGCCCCTCCCCCACCGGCCAGTTTTCCTACAGAGGGGCGGGGGCGGGGTCAAATCCATCAGAACAGGTGCGGGGAAGGGGGTCGGGGTGGCTCGGTGTCACCTGTCGCCCCGGAGTCCTGAATAGAAGACTCTGACCTTTGATGGATCCAGGAGGTTGGAGGGGGAGGGCATGAACTGGGAGGGGTTAGAACAGAGAACTGGGTCAGCAGCCCAGGTGTCCTCATGTCCCTTCCTCTCCCTCCCCCGGGGTTGGGTCCCAGCGGAGAGATGGGCTCCGGCAGGGGGGACGGTGGGCCTGAGTCAGTGACCGCAACTCTCCCTTGACCACTGGGTTCTACCACGCACCAAGTGTGGGGGCGGAGAGGGTGGTCCTCCCCGGGGCCAATCAGGTGAGGCCTTTGTCATCCTGGCGGTCAGGGCTGAAGGCTCACAAGCACGACTTTGGCCTGGAACCGGACTCTGCAATCCCGCCGTGTCATTGCTGTGTTGGAGGCGAACCGTCCGCACCTGCGCCCGCTTTGTTCTCCCCCGCCCAGGGAGGCATTCCCGCGTCAGATCTGTGTGGTCCAGGCAGAAGGCCGGCTAAAACTCACTGGGGACCGAGAGGCAACCATGCAGTGTGACCTCCCTGGACCAGAGGGAGCTGAGTGGGGTCGCAGGCAGACGGGCCTGAAGAAGCCCGCCTGGAGCGGGGACCCCGCGTCCCGCACACGCCCGGGCTGCGAGGGACACTCGTTTCAGGCGCAGTCCCAGCCAACGTCCCGCCGCTTTCCTGCCAGCCTGTGGGTGACAGTGGCTTTCTGAGACACTGCCAGTTTTGAGATAGCAACAGTGGCTTGAGATGAGTGCTTGGGGGCCAGGTGGATGGTTTAACCGTCTATTAACTATACAGTCATGGTTTTCGGGTTGACAAACGCTGGCCTAGCGGGATGACATCATAAATGCATAGTACGTGCCCAAGGAAACGGAGAATTCTGCTGGCTCCAGGACGGGCTTAGCCACGCGGTCACTAGTATGTATAATATATAGGATTTCGCATCCCCTTGGTGGGCAGGTCTGCTGCTGGGTCTTCCATCGTCAACCAGTTCCCCCTCCCCTTCCCAGCTCTGTGTTCGTGGGAAGTCCTGCCCACGTTGGACACTGGCTCCATGACCACGATCTCCCAGCACCAGAGCCCCGCCTACAGTCATGACACTAGTCTCTACTTGTAGAATATATCTCTCCTTGGTAAGGTTCAAAATACAATGGGTTTTCTAGTTACAAGACAATGAGAAAGGCTTTTCGAGTTGGTTCTAATGAAACGTGGTATATGTTTTGGGATATTTTTACCGTGTTGTGTCTGGAAACAAAATGCCGTAGAAGAAACTTGACTGAAGTGTCTGAGCCACAGACCCCGGCCCGGAACCCTCCATGCGCTGTGTCCTCACCCACTCACTGAGACGAGCCTCCCGTGGAGACACGGGCGGTGGGGAGGGTTACCTGCGCTGGGCCCAGTCATTCCTGGTGTTACAGAACCTGCCTGCGTGCGTGTGTAACATTATCCAGCTAGGGGACTAATTCAAGGGAAACAAAACATTTTTCTTTTTACAGAAGAAATATAAAATGCTTCCCTGAATATTTCTCAGAATATCCAGTTTTATTTTTTTACCTTTATTCCATTCTCTTTTGGACTCTGAATGAATTCTCCAGAAAAGAGTGTATGTAATTTCTTTCACTTAAATTAAAAGAAATAAGCGATAAATAAATGCAATGGTAAAATCTTAAATTAAAATTACTTGGTAATATTATATAAATTTTCTACTCTTTTAAACCTAGAAAAAGGCTTTTGTTTGCTCTTTTTATGAAACTGTGAGAATCACAGATTTTTAAAAATTCTATCAGTGGAAAAATGAAAAAAGGCATTTTAAATTTCCAACTTTCTCCAGGAAAAGCTACTGTCAAATGTGCTTTGATTAATTAGGCTGCAATGGGGCAAAAGTATAAAAGAAAATCACTTAGTCAGTTTCTAAACCATTCAACAAACAATGTGGTATCCAGTCCTCTACATCCAACCCTGAAGTGGACAGAAATGCCCCAACCGCACCTCGGCAAGGTACTCAGAGCAGGGAGCTTACACAGTAAACACGCATTTTGGTTTCTATTCCAACACAGAGAAACACGCATCTGCAGATATGTGTGGACATAGAAATATAATGTTATGTACATGTTATATATAAACATATATTTATGTATAATAATATAATACTGTGTGTGTGTGTGTATATATATATAATCATACATGGGTAACTTAAAATTGCATGAGAGACAGTTCAGGGTGGGAAGCGAGAAGGGAGCCCATATATTTATTAGATGTTTGTGCTCCTAACTTGAAAAGGAGATATAAATTGTCTGAAGAATTTTCACTGTAAATTTACCTTCCTATTTATTGAGCTAATTAAATGTATTTCAGCTTTTGATGGCATAAGCATTATAGAAGTTCTTGAACATTTTAAGATGTGATGAGAATGAGTATTAATTATGTGTGACTACAAAATAATGAGACCAGTTTCCGGCACCCACAGAAGACGCCAAACTCAAGTCACTACTGGAGAATTCTCGTTATGATTTTGTCAGGTGGTGGGGAGACGAATGATCTGTCCTTATTTACTCTTAAAATATTGGCCTGCAACACAGTGTAGCTTTCTGGGGAGTATATTGCAGTTTATTTATTATAAAAAGGTTGAATAATGCAGTGAGGCTCTGTAGAAGGAAGTGTGTTTCGTTGCACTGGGAATGTTTCATAAAAGAGGCAGGAAGATAATTTCCCTCAGGGCAGTCCAATGAAATAACTGAAATTTCATCTTCCTTCCAAACATCCAAGATTTTTGTGAACAGAAACATTTTAAAAGGTTCTTTTGTGCTCATTCCTGGTTTATGTTAACATTTCTGTTATTAAAGTTACAAAAGAGAGCAGGTAATCTGAGTTATTTTCTTTTGTCGAGGAAACACTTGGTTGGTCTATGTGGAGACAGAAAGCATCAGGTGGTTAAGTTGTATCCACGTGAATTTCACGTATTACTACCTGAACTAATGATTCGAGAAATACAGGGCTCGGCACAAATGATGCCACCTTTTTATTACAAAATCATAAGCATGTAAGTCTGTAACATAACAATATCCCACTCAAGCACGCCCTATGACATGTTAGGTGACGTGTTCAGATTAAAACTGTACGTGATGGCGCCCATATTATCACCCTACCGACCACACTCAGGCCGCCTTACTTCTGCCGGACCCTGTACCGGCCTAGGACGCAGGGTGAACCTTTCCTTGATCAGAGACACTTGACCCTGTCACACAGGCTCCCATAATGGCCCTTGCTTTAACGAGAACTGATTTAAAGCGAACTGAATTTTAGTAGCGAGATAACTCCATTTTATTTTACCATTAATTACACAAGTTATTTTTTATTCATTCCAATAGATGTAGGAGTATTTGACAAAATCCAGTATTTCTTCATGATAAAAAGCCAACAAGCTGAGATTCAAAGGGAACTTTCTCAATCCAATAAAAGGTGGCTATGAAAATCCTGCAGCTCCCATCATGCTTCACAGTAAAGAACTCAGTGCTCTCCCCCAGTCAGACACAAGGTGAGGACGCTCTGTGCCCCTGTGACCTGCTAAAACTCTCCGAACTGCGTACTTCAAATGGGTAGATTCTGTCCTGCAAATTAGGTATCAGCCAGGCTATAAAATAATGAGACTGATTACCGGCACCCACAGAAGACGCCAAACTCAAGTCACTACTGGAGAATTCTCGTTATGATTTTGTCAGGTGGTGGGGAGGCAAATGATCTGTCCTTATTTACTCTTAAAATATTGCCCCGCAACACAGTGTAGCTTTCTGGGGAGTATATTGCAGTTTATTTATTATAAAAAGGTTGATTAATGCAGCGAGTTTCTGCAGAAGGAAGCGTATTTTGTTGCACTAGGAATGTTTCATAAAAGAGGCAGGAAGATAATTTTCCTGTCATGCAAATTATATATCAATTAGGCTGTTGTTTAAAAAAGGTGATGACTATGTAAAACACAAGATAAGACCAGGAAGCAAGTTCACTTTGCAAAAAGAAAAGGCCGCCTCGTGTTCGCAGAGGCTAACAACTTGCCTTGTGGCCCGGCCAACAGCGAAGGAGAAGCCCAAGACAGGTGCAGGACTGCGTCTGAAGGAGAGTGAGCTCCTTCCCAGAGGGACGAGGAGTCAGACTTTATTAACGGGTGGCTGAGTTACAACGACCGTCGGCATCTCTCCACTCCCTTCAGCAAGACACACTCAGTGACGTTATCGAAGTCGTTCTTCTTCTGCCTGGTGGGAAGGTATTTTCCCCCAGTTCCTCTGTGGAAAGGCAAGATATTTCTCTATTCACTATGTCATGCGGGATGACTCCAGAAGACTAAGTCATGGTGACCGAAGTCATTACAGAAAGGTGGAGGCTCCCACCTTTCTTACAGCGCACCCACTCGTGTGTGCGATTTCCTATGCGCCATCTCTGTCTTTGAGGAAAATGGATTGGACAAATGAGAATCCTTGAGTCCCCAACATGTCAAACATATGGTGCAGATGGTGGCTAGGCATGAACCCTCCTTTCAGTATCCTCCCAATCGGGTGGCCTTCCGAGAAAGGAAGAAGCGCGCGCAGCCTGGGGTGCCCTCTGCAGGCAGGGTGTGGGCTGAGTTCCGCCTGCAGCGACTCCCCATGTCAAACTCGCTTTAAAATCTCCCCTTTGTTCTACACCTTTGCAGCACGTCAGCAATTTGGAGGTCACTGCACAGATGACAATGACAATGGGTCTCAGGGGAAACAAGAGAAGCTAGAATAGCTCCGGTGAAATAGTGATTTCTTCTTTTCTGCATCTCCCAGTGTGTTCCCCAAACCAGAAGAACGTTGCCCTATGAAGGGGAACACAGAGGTAGGTGAGTCCCTTCCTCATTCGAGTTCTGCTCAGTGCCCAAGAAAGGATGGGTGTTAAACTGCGTGTGTGACTGAAGTTTTTACATTTAGGTTTGGGAGTGTGCTTAAGATACGTGTAAGGAAAAGGAAACAGTAATTTAGCGAAGGGAATGGTTTAAGACAGTGAGAGGAGAAAAACAGAGAGTATTCATTTTGATATAATACAATATTTATAAATGGGAAAAAAAGCACAGGAGAAGGGAAGTTATTGAGCTTGAGAACCACAGGTGAAGTGCGTTACTGTGAGATTCAGGTCATATCTTCACTTCACGCCTTTACTTACAGAAAGTGGATAGCGGTGCCTGGTTAGAGGAATGTAACGAGTTCATAATACTTAAATGGGCATTCCGGAGAGAGGAGCTGAAAACACAGACTTAGACATGCAACTATTTTAGAAGGAGTCGTGCTGTTCAGGGGACTCACCCCAGTGGTGGGCATGGAAACGGGAGACGCATGGGTTGCAGTTCATTCACCTTCTCTTGCCAAAATTTTCTCACCCACAAGTAATGTTCCATGACTGTGTTAGATTAGAGGTGGGAAATGGAAAACACTCCAGCTGTTACCCCCTTAGGAAGCCTGGGCTGCAGAGACGACTCTGCACAGTAAGTAAGCAAACGTGCTACGTTAGGAATGGATTCTGCAGAACACTGTGAAGGGGGCCGAGAACGCTGAAAGACCAAAACAAAATAAAGCAGACAACATATGGCTGCATTCACCTACTTTTTGGAGGTTGTTAAAAAAAGCATCTATTGGGAGGTAAGATATAAGCTGTTATTTGAAGAACAGTGATGAGGTATTTCTGAAAAGGTGAAACCGGGCCTGACAATTGTTGCTCAGTGCCGTAGGCACTGGCTCGGAACGTGCTGGGCAACAACGGCTTGAGTGGGCGGAGCGCGTGCCCCGTGAGGGGCGCGAGTGGGCTCGGGGCGAGAGCGCCGGAAGCCTCGCGAGGCTTCAGCTGAGCCGCTGTGCGAGGCTTTAAGGTTCAGCCTGACGGGTTGCAGCACGGAGAGTCCAGGATTCCGGAGGCAAGACGAAAGGACAGTGAGGACACCGTGTCAGCGTGGGAGGCAGGTGAAAAGTGGTGACTGCACCCACAGGGTCTCCATGGGAATGGATGGATCCGGAAGGCAGTTTGGATGTAAACCATGTGGCTGAAGACTGAGGGAAAAACCAACCACCCCAGGCTCCTGACTTGGCCTTGGAGTGCTTGGTGCAGGCGTTTTTCAAGGTAAGGAAGACAGGAAGGTGGGCGCACAGCAGGCTCCGGGAGGAATCAAACATTCCAGCTTGAATGTGTTCCTGCAAATGCTCCTTTGTAGGGTCAAGCCGAGAGACTGGGTTAGACAAAGAGGCTTTTTTCATTTTCACCAATAACTTTATTGATTTGGATATTTTGAGTGTGCCGGCTATCTCCTGTGTGATAGAACATTGATTGTTCTCGCTGGCTCGATTTGATCGCTATCAACTTCAATTGGTCCAGCTGACCGTGGAGCATTGTCCAGCGAGAAATTGCCAGCACGAAATTTTGCAAAGCACTTTTGACACATTCGATCAGTCACAGCACCTTCCTCACACACTGCACAAACCTTTCTTGTGTTTCAGTTGCATTTTTACCTTTCTGGAAATAATAAAGCATACTATGCAGAAAATGTTGCATATTTCCTTCTATCTTCAATATAAAATGGCTGCACGAAAATTCACTAATTTTGATAAGTTTTTTTAAATGCATGCTTCTGTGACAGCTGTCACACTACAATCTAACAAAACTGTTTCAAATGAAGTTAAATCAGCCAAGCGCCACTAGAACCATCTTACAGAAAAAACAGAACAAACTTTTTGGCCAACCCCAGAGACCGTCGGTGACTGGATGGAGAGAACCCCTGACCTTAGTTCTGGAGACAAAGTCAGAGCAGAGAGGTTCTCAAAGAAGCATGAATGGATCGGTCTGCCTTCATCTTGTGAAAAGAGCGCACGGGGAGAAATGAAGCCAGGAGACCCAGTAACGCTGAACACGAGTCACACTAATAGCGCATCCAGGGACTGAAGGGGTTGCTGGGAAAGACAGTGAACAGTTGCAGCAAAAATGTGGGCATGACAGAAGATTAAGATCCGTGGTGAGATGTTTGGGTTTGGGGCTCTTCAAGACAGAGGCACAAGTCCAGCAGGGGCTGAGGTGAAGCAAACAAACCAAAATAACACAGATAAGATTCGCTGCGTTGGTGAAGTGGGAGGACCTGCGCAGGGGTTAACTTTTTTTAAAGTGGGACTATGTCTGCTTCACACACTGGTTTTCTTTACTCCTGAGAAGGTAAAATGAAGTAGTTTTCTGAGCATATTTGAAAGATAAATGTTTATAATTTATATGTGATTTTGGTTTTCCTAATTTTCAACTTCATCAAATCTTTCTTTAATAACCTAATTTTTTGCACATCAAATTTAAAACAACTAAAACTGTAAACAATTTCTAAATCATTAGGTAAATCTAAAAACATCAACAGAGTACTTATCAATTTGACTAATCTGTCAAGTACAGATTTTTTTCACTTTCCTTCTTAGAAAGCTTTATATTTTCATAGACTTGTTACATATAATGTCAATTTATGGCACTGTTAAGGGGTCAATAAATTACTCTTAAAAAACTTTTTGGTTCCATGGAATTCGGAATCCTTGAGAAATAGATTGAGTCAGAAAAAAAAGAAAGGACATAAAATGTGCACACTTTTACTGCCTTAGCTCTGCGGGGAGACGAGCTGGTACGCGCATGTGTGGGGGGTGGGTCTGTTACCCCAGCCCTGAGCCAGGCACGCATGCCCTCCGTGTGGAGCAGGTGCGAGCAGAGACCCAGACCCGCCACGCAGGCAGGGGCGCGCTGGGCAGCCTGTCCCCGCGGGGGCGGGGCCGGGGCCGGGGGCGGGGCCGGGAGGCTGACACCTTGCCTGCCTGCCTGCCTGCTGTCAGGGGCAGCGATCAGGGACCGTCTCCGACAGCCGCCACTCGGCCGGCTGAGCCTCGAGGAAGGAAGGCGCACTTGGTCGGAAAGGAATTCTCGGGACGGTGTCGCGCGCCTCGCGTCATCTTGAGGCGGGCTGGGAAGACAGGTAAAGCCACGGAGACAGAAACCGCCTCGCGTGGAGCGTGGCTGGTCCGGGGAAGGGCCACCATGGACTCGCTCCGCCGCCGCACTGGGCCTCCCGCGGCCTGTGCTCTGGGCACCTGGCCCACTGACAGCATCTGCCCAGGAGCCAGCTTCAGGTGTCCTACCTACTGGGCTTGACCCCAATCCGATCGGCGGGGTCTGGCTCACGTCTCGCCCCGTCTGGCTTGGGCGGCGTGGCAAGTGAGTGTCCTGTAGTCCCAGGCTTCCTAGTGGGAGGCTCCAGGGCTTCCCACTGAGAGCCCTGGAGGGGCAGGTCAATTATCCAACCTAGAAAGGGGGCTCGGATGCCACACGTGCGCACACAGACACATGCGTCATACACGCTCAGTATACGTCACTGCGTTGCTGTCTGAATGCTGGCTGATCGTGTGGTACAGACATTTACATACTGCCCCAGGGGCCTCCCCACTGTAAGCAATGATGCGCCTGCCCCTCATCACAAGAGGGCAGACCAAACCCAGCAGGTGCCGCACCAGCTCACAGGCGTGACTCCCTCGTGACAGCCACTCCTCTTTCCACAACTGGCGTCCCTTTTTGAGATTTTCCTCCCAGGGATAGAATTGTAAAGTTACAAACTAATCACGTGGAAATTGGAGGACACGGAGGGCAGAAATGGCTTATTTTAAATGAAATAGCGGAGTGAGGGACAGGCATTTTGCACCAAGGCTCTGTTTGGAGAATACGGCCTTCCGCATCCCCAGCGACTGGTGGTCCTCTCTCATCCTGCCGGCTCCTAACCGGTCAGGGTTCCTGCAGGCTGACATGACTCAGGCTTTCTGGAAGGTTCCATCAGCTTTTGTTACCTTTTAGTGCCGGACAATGGCAATATTGGAGAAATACCGAGAATCGCTTTGACTCAATCAGTGCTTCTTCCATTTCCTTAGTAGGGTTAAGCCGAACACCCTGGCTGATGCCAAAATGCATTGCAGTCACTGTGAATAACCCAGATGGCTGAGCACCTTGGACTTCCGAGTTTGTACAAACATTGCTTTGTTCCTCAACAGCGGCAGAAGTACTCAGACACAAAAACACCCAAGTCAGGGAACTCAGAGTCAATGAGACGGAAAAGAATAATTTGTCCACGAGCTATTAGACACGGAATTGGGAGATGCCAATCGCTTCAAACCATTTGGATCTAAAACACGCACATTGAAGTATTGGGAAAAGTTCCACGGACCCGCTCTTTTTTTCTGAGCATAAGCAGGAACCTGCGATTGTAGGAAGATTTCCCCGAGTCAGCACATGGCAGATTGCTGGACACTGCAGGCAGGACTTGAAACAGGGCCCCATGGACACCGAAGGCTTGCTGTAAAGACCCACCTGAAGAATCCCTCTCTACGGGTAAAATGACGTCAAAGTGCCCGCCATTATTTTAGTTATTTCCATGTGTATTTGGGTGCCAAACCCATAGAATGCCTTATAACTGTTGATGCTAATGGCATGTTTTTATATCCATTTGAACATGTTTGATGTTGTTTATGAAAGCAACGATATGTGTAATGGAATAGCTTAAACTTCTGCCTCACCTTCTGAGAATCTCATTGTTAAAAATGATTTTCAGCCCTGGCTGGTGTGGCTCAGTGGATTGAGCGCCTGTCTGCGAACCGGAGGGTCACTGGTTTGATTCCCAGTCAGGGTACGTGCCTGGGTTGAGGGCCAGGTCCCCAGTAGGGGGCGCATGCAAGGTAACCACACGTTGATGTTTCCCTCTCTCCTCCCTTCCCTTCTGTCTAAAAATAAATAAATAAAATCTTTTAAAAAAATGATCTTCAATTCCAGTAACAAACACTGCCAAACTGCCAGTACCTTACCTTGCCCTTTCTCCAATGGCACCTGTGATGTCTGTACACCTGAGCCCGTACTGCTCAGTGCCACCCAGGCTTCCCATAAATGCCACACGGCCTCAAAGGTGGGTGCACCAGAGACTCTAAGGTTCCGCGGTCCCCTGGGCCTTCTGCTCTGCTTTGAGATCTTTCAGATCACCTCTCCAGCCACTGCTCGTATCACTTATCCCACTCCTCCATTTTCATAAATCTCTTCAGAACGTAGAAGACAGGCCCCAAGCCTGCTTCTGGGACAAGCCGCCACACAGGCATACCCTGCCCTCTGTCTGGCCAATGGACACTTCCCAAACCTCCAACACTGCGGAAACTCACTCTCCCTGGGCCCGAATGGTGAGCTCTAGCTTAGTGACAGTGTATGGACTGTGGAATTAGAAGCAGATAGGAAACAAAAGAATTCTTCTGCTCTCAGCACAGTAAGTGCAGGAGAGAAGGCAGGGCTGTGGCGTATGACTAAGAGGTGGCAGTGACCGTCAATGAAACATGTGTCCTCGGGCCTCTCAGATGCCATCGGACTGGATGGCGTGAGGAGCCTGGTGATGAGACTGGCATGGAGGGTGGACGGCGGGAAAGTCCAGTCAATCAGAGGAGACGAGGTCTGGACAGTAGAAACAGGTGAGTTTGTGCACACAGCCCCTGAGAACCAGTGACCTGGGAGGACGCAGAGTTAGCAAGCCCTCCGCGCCATCCCTGTCAATTAGTCACGGCCTCGGTGGCGCTTCTGCCGCAGAGTGGGAGCGGCCAGTTTGCTGTCACTGTACAGGGGGAGCGTCTTCTCATGTGGAAGACTTGGGGCGAGTCCTGCCGGCTGAGAGCGGCCCAGCTGCCACGGACATGCTGCCGCCGTGTGTGCGCCCCGGGAAAACACTTCCCCTAACGACGGCGAATAGGACCCCCTCCTCGGGTACATTCAGAGGGGACGCGTTTTGACCTTTTCTCCAAAGGTGCACATCGCCGCAGGTGCTTCGTTAAACACACAAACGGACCTGGTTTAATTGGACTGTAAATCAACCGTAGGCAGAAACAACACATGGGCAATAATGTACTGTATATTAGCATTATTCCAAGGATGAAGACATTGCTTTTAATGATAAAGCATCCATCATATATAAACACATTAAAATGTGTCTCTAGGGAGTAGTATTTGAATCGAAGAAAGGGAACAGAGCTTTGCATTTTCTTCTTTTAGTTTCTTTGAGCTCTTCTTATTTGAGAAGATCAGACTGGGTCACTTTTTAGGAAAATAATTGTTTACATGGATGACATTTTGATTAATGAGTTGGGAAAAGTATTTGACTTGCAGGATTTGTACTCTGTGACTTTTATGTTCTTCAAGCACAATTTGGAAGGTTTTTTTTTGCAATCCCAATGTGATTTTCCAAAAAGCTAAATTAGAACTTAAATAAAATAGACTCATAATCTAGGCAAAAGTATGATGTATCAGTGCACTGGTAATTAAAAATCACCAGGAACTTCAGGAGCTCATCTTCAATTATGAAATACTAGTATTATAGAAATACTTCAATTATGAAATTATGAAAAACACAGGTCTACTTTCTCCTGAAGATCTAAATACATCTTAGCAATCTTTGGTCCACTAGTAACTCCTCTGTTTCAGGGGGACACAGTGGAAACTACAGAACCCCTGAGGGCCCATTTCGCAGACAAGTGAAAACGAGTCCCTGCCACCCCCACTCCAGGTCCCCGGGCCAGGTGCAAACACCACATGAGCGATGAAATCTCTGATTTCACAACAGGCCCTGTTCTCAGAAGAACCCTGGAGGCTGAGCGCCCCTTTCCCGCTGTCACAAATAAGTACATTGAGATGCGAAAAGTTAGACTGGTTGCAAGTAGGAGCCAGATTTCAGACTTTTTACTGTTTTAACCCCCACACACCATGAGTCCTTAGACGAGAATCCCAGGTCCCAATGTTTTCACACTTCAGGTTATCACTATTGTCGCAAATGATCATTGTTATTGTCAAGTTGTAACTACCACTTAATTCAGAAAGACGGCTATTATGGAACATGCTTAGGGAAAAAAGTTCAATGGTATCTTGGAACGCAAAAGAAAACATCAAATATCATGGCCTTTGTTGCCCATTGTTTGAGATATTTGAATGAAGTGTTTTAACACGTATACTTTAAAATATGTTTATTAAAGTGGGAAGCTATTTCCTTAGCTTTAATGAACTTCCCAACTCTTCAAAACTAATCCTGCTCACCACAGTCCAGAGGACGTGCCTCATTATCTTCTCATTTAAATCGCCTTCAGCGGCACGGCGTTTAATAAGGAGAGCTATGCGCGGACTGACGCTTAGAGTTCTGCATTTGTCACAGGCATTTTTAATTTGACTAACACAATAAATCTTATTCGTACCAATGCCGCCATCTATTAGAGAAAGTAATAAGCCATCAGCCTCTCAGATGCCGCACTGCCATGATTATTCATGAGTTATGGAATCCTTATCTTTGTTTATTGAGTATCGAGGTTGCCAACCCCACTTTTGCTTATAACGTAAATGTTCCTAGGATGTATTTCAACTTCTTTTTATTTTTTTGTTTTATTTCAGTTTATATTTTCAGACAGACAGTATTTTAACAAAATTATTTTTGACATCAAAAAATATATCCTTGCTCTTTTTAGAAAAAATATTAAAGTCTAACAAATAGAGAGACGTGTACCTAAATCACAAACATTTTGCCTGATAGAGTTTCACAAAGGGAGCACATGCAGCCCCAAATTCCAAAACTCCCCAAGAAGCTCCCAGCCTCTCTCCCCAGTCTCTCCTAAGACTGAGGCCAACATTTCTAAGAGATGGCAGCCCTGCCTGGACTGCTGGGGCACGACTAGCTTCCTGTTTATGGTGCCATTTACCCAGACTCACGGAACATCTACTCTTCCATGTCCCGTTTCTTTTGCTCAGTAGAAAGCACACAGGATTTTATTTTTTCATGTTATTTCCTATAGCACACAGTCATTGATTCAGATTTTCTTTCTCCAAACTATCACAATGTTTCCATTTTATCCTTGATGGCATTTGGTTTCCAGGTAGCATTAGTTTTTTTGTTTGTTTGTTTGTTTTTGAATAATGTTACCACAACATCTGTGGCACTCAGGGGTGTGTTGCTTTGGGGACATTCCTAAGAAAGGAATGGCAGCATCACAGACGAGGTGCATGACCACCTTCAGACACTGTCAGTCCCCAAAAGCCTGCAAAAATGCCCAGCCTGTGACTGGCTACACAGTATCGCCGATGCTTACCTAGGTCCACCTTTTTATTTTAGATAAATAATGTATATACTAATTGGGAGAAGCAACATAAAACAAAGTAACTAAACATACCATATGCAGCATAGAATCATTTTTTATGAAGAAGTATTAAATATCAGTCAATTGTTTTAGATAGAATACCTGATGAAATTAAACAGCTGTGATAGCTGAGAATTTCCAAAATATTTTTATGAGGGAACACCCATGAATTGATGAAACGATTGATGTATTTATAAATACTGTAGGGATGTGACACAAATTATGCATAGAAAACATCACAAATGCAAAATAAGCCCCTCAAGAAGTTCTGGAATATTTGCCTTTCATATTTGACACATTACAAATGACGCAGGATATATTTACAATAGTAATATCATATTTTTATGTCATCAAGAACTATGCCACTACTTTCAGCTTCAACCAAGTGACGGAATGCATAAAGTCTATTCATTTGTCACCTTTGAAGACAATGGGATCACTTTAGTGCCATGAAGACACGAAAGCTCCGTCACAGTCATTATTCACCACTCTCTCTAAAACCAGATAACATATTAATATAGAAACAGAATCTGAATTTCAACCCAAAAATATTACCTTGAAAATAACCATATTTAAATGTTAACAGTACTAAAATAGCATGGGGATCTAAAAATATTAATATTGTAAACATATATATGTATACACCCACACACTTGGAATATTTTTAAAAAATCTTAGAGGGAAGCCAAGATATTGATCTTAACCTATATAAAATATGCTTATTTATCATTGGTGTTACAAAATTTGTGGATTCTCCTAAGACTGAGGCCAACATTTCTAAGAGAGAGAATACTTAGAAAAGAGGGAAATAATTATAATTCTATATACCACAATTATACCATTTATGATCCAAATAAATTAAAAAATCTATTTCTATCTCTGTTTTGGATAAGAAATACTATCCTGATAAGCCAGTCTTAAGATGTTGAAAAAAAAGTCTGTCTGGAAAAAGTCCAGCCATGGCTAATATAACAAGAATGGCTTCTGCGACATCGACGTAACCTGGCAGCCAAGGAGAGTGGCCTGGAATGCAGACACACAAACAATGACGACTTAACTGTACTAGTCAGTGGGGGCAGTAGGTGCCCTTGATGAGCATGTGTACCGTGCGGCTGTCGCATTAAAAATGACTGAACACCAGAGCGACGAATCTGCATCCAATTTTGCGTTGAGCCTGAATATTCCTCTGCAGAAATTGTTTAGATTCAGAAGGCTTTCGGGGATGATGCAGTGAGTGAGGCACAAATTAAAGGGTGGCACAGATGCTTCAAAGGTGATTGAGAATCTGCTGAAAGTGACCCATGCTCTGGAAGGTCTACAACAAGCAGAAAACTAAGAATGTGGAACGTGTACCGGCTGCAATCAATGAAGATCAGTGACTGACAGTGTGAGAGCTAGAAGCCGATCTGGGGGTTCCCAAAACTACTGTGGCTGAGATTTTGACAGAGGATCTTGGCATGAAACATGTGATGGCAAAATTTGCTCTGCGGATTCTGCTACCAGGGCAGAAAGAACATGTGCTGCCGTTGCTAAAGACTTGATTCGAACCGCTCCCAAGGAACCAGGTCTCCTCAAGGGCATAACTTTGAAGGGGACTAGGTGTCATCGCCCTATGTACAATGTTTCTTGTATCTTGTATCTCCTTCAACAAATATCTCTCTTTGTTGTAGTGCACGGCTGGATGCTTTCTGAATAGACCTTGTTACATTGGGTTGGCCAAAAAGTCCATTTCGTTTTTTTTCTGTACAATGGTTCTAGTAGTACTTGTGAAAATCACCTTTTCCAGAACTCTGCAAATTAACCAAATGCCTGCGACAGTGTGAGGAGTGCTTCGGTGTCTTTGCGGAAAGGTGGGAAGGGCGTCCCCTCGAGAGGGCAGCCGCAGCCGGAGCCGGCTGGGCAACAGGAGCGCGACCAGGCGTGGGGTGCCCAAAGACCCATTTCCAGGGCGCTGCAGGACCCATCCCACCGCAGTTTGCACGGGCCCTCTCACGGGGGCCGGTCGGCGACACTGATGGGTCCCGCCCACTTACAGCTGCTTGTGTTCGGGTGGCACAGCATGAAGTTTGGTCGAAAATGGAGGAAAAATGGCTGCAAGCACAATTGATAGGCATCGGCGCAAAATTTCACGACAATAATTAGCAAAATAAATGACCCGAGATGGAACTACAAAAGCTGTTTCCTGAAACAAGAAGGCACGAATCACTGAGAACCCCATGTTTAGAAAATATTTAAAACTTTAGAAAGACATTTTATTTCACAAGTAGGTTTAAGTTCAATGATCAGGAAGAAAATCAAATGAATACTTTCTTAAGAAAAGGAAACGTTACACAGCAATCAAAATTCTTGTTAGGGGAGAATAAAGCCAAAGCAACTCTATGATTAAAAATTAATAATCAACCTGCAAGAAAAGTACTCATTATGCACAAATGCAAGGTTGTTCTAATGCTAATTATGTGCAGTTATAGATTTCATTGTCCTAACTTCATTCCCTCTCATTAAATTTCACTGATTTCTTGCTCAGCCTTTGTCTGGCTACCTGCAGAGAATTTTTTACCACAAGTGGCCCTTTCATTGTACATGTAAGGGTGTAATTGTCACCTGGCTGGAAGCTCGGGGCTTTTTCTTTTTTTAAACAGACTGGAGCAAGTGACCCAGTTTATACCTTGCCAGGGACACTCTGCATATTACATTTTTTTATAGCTTAGGCTCTTTTTGATGGATGGGTCTCTCTTCCTGAGAAGTTTCTATGTCTTTCTCAACTGTCTGAAATTTGGTTTTAGAAGCTCAGCTCAGAAGTCGCAAGACTTTTTAAATTTATAATCACCGCCAGGTACTATTTTACCCATGAAGCCCCTTAGTCCTCTTAATGTTTCTGTCACAGAAACGGATCTAGAAGACGCAAAGAATATGAGGTCCAGCTGCTGAACGTTTATCTTCTGCAGGAATAAAGACTAACATGGTGCCATCTGGTCTCTCTCCACACGGATATATCCTTCACTTCGTCAAGTGCCTTTAAGGGCCATTGTATAAATGAGTAGGTAGCAGGCTCCCTGGCTGCTGGATTATAATTTGAAAAGGAAATTAGTCGGAGAGACTCTTCTAATAGCATACCTCTGTGAAGCCCTATTGACGCTGATGACGTCTGTATTTTAGCAAATAAAATTAGTTTTGATTTTGAAATTCATAGGTGCTGTAACTGACTTTCAATTACTGGCAGTTACACAGATAAAAATTTAGATTTCTGCTGACTTGATCTATTGGTTCCCTACTGCAGGTGTCTCCTTTCTTATTTTTATAACTTAGCCTCAGGACCCAGTGTCGGGACCCGCCCGCCGGCACTTGGTGCTCGGGCTGCGCCTGCGCCGCTCTCCCTCGCGAGCGCGGCCGACCCTCGGATGCGGGGGCCTCGCCCACGCCGGTTCATCCCACGCGCCTGCCAGCTCCTTCTCGCCCCTTCTGCTGTTTTTCTCTCTCCCTCCTGGACTCTCAAAATGTTAGCGTTTCCCTTATCATTCTAGCTCTTTGATTTTGCCTCTACAGACAGACACCCGTTCACTTCTTCAGCCCCTCCTCTGGCGCATCTCCAAGTTATAGCTGTATGTTGTTTCATAGTGATAGCAGCTGCCACTTAGACACGATTTGTTGCTCTTGTAACATTTAATGATGACAATAAGAAAGTCCCTGTGTGTACCCCTGACTCTGGCAAGTCATCAGCCCCCTGCTCAGCGCCGAACGTTCTTTCGGAACGGAAGGTTAGAGCCGACACAGCACCAGCGGCTGCCACCGAACGCGGCCACGCCGGCCCGCGGCCCGGTCCCCTTTCATCGCCCACTTCGGGGAGACTTGACCGAAAGGTTTCCTTGTGCTGTCCTCAGACTGGTGTTTCGCCCTCTGGATAGTTTCGGGCTCACTCCCTCATTTCTCCACTTCTTTCCTCGAACACCACCTGCTCTGATTTTGAGTAATTTTGAAGAGAAATGCACTTTTAAATAAGTCTTCAAAATACAGTTTCAAAATGAGATCATACTACATTATCATTGGTGTTTATCTCAACACAAGGAAATTCAGATATAGGTCACGTAGGGCCTACATAATGCTAGATAACGAACTCATTAAAACTTACATGGAGACAACCAGAGCTACACAGTGGCTGCAGATTCAAGGGTTTTGACCTATACGAGAAAATGTCTAGGAGCCCGAGCCCTCCCAGCCTCAGCCCGGCGGCCGCCCAGGTCTTGCGCGGCTGTGGGCGGGGAACATCGCAGAACGGCTGCGGGGCGGCCCGCTCAGCGCCGAGGAGCCCCGCCACCGGCCCGCTCCCCTACCCCGCGCGCCTCTGCCGCTCCCGCGGGCTCTGCGCTGCAGATTTCATGTATCATTTAATTGTTCGGGAAAAGGGCGGAAGTCAGATGAGTGGCTGCCAAAGACCAAGGGTGGAGGCGGTGCCGAGTAAGTGGCGTGTGAGGAAGCTCCATCCACGATCCGTGTCCTGACTGCAGTGTTGCGCGAACGTGAACACAAAAGCGGGCCTCGCCGGACGTAAAACAGGCACCGATAAACCCGCTGCGGAACAGGCAGAGCCTGAAGCAGAGAAGGAGCGAACGCGGGCTCCAGCTCCACGTGGCTTCGATCAGCTCTGCACGCCGTTGGCAGCTTCATGGAGAGGAGAGGAGTAGCCATTCCAGGTTAAAGAAAGTTACGCTCACCCACCTTAGTGGCGGCCTACCGATTATTGACATGCTCTCTTTTTCTTTTACTGCCGTGGCATTTACTCTTCTGGTTTTCAATATATTCTTATATGTTTTTTAACCTATCTTTTCTTTATAAAGGCCATTTTTAGAGCAGTTTTAGGTTAACGACCAATTTGAGAGGAAATAGAGATGTCCCACGTACCACCAGCCCCCGCAGACACAGAGCGCCCCCCCACCCCCACATTACTAGTGGCTTTCACCAGACCGGACATTCGTTACCAGGGGTGGAACTGCATGGGCACAGCGTGGTCCTCAACCCCCACAGCTGGCCTTCTGTCCCTGTGCATTTTATTGGCTTTGGGGA